>JAJIBD010026259.1:0-90878 GCA_021461705.1 Cryptotis parvus
ATGGGTTCGGCTGGAGGGATGGGTGTTGGAACACTGTAGAACCAAAACTCGAGCATGAGCATATTGCAATTGTGTCTAAAAAGTAGTGTAATAAAATTTTTTAAAAATTTAAAAAAAAAAATTATTAGTAAACCCAAAATATTTTAATACTGTGTTCTTAATTCAAATTAAAAAATCATAAAAAAAAATTCAAGGTCATTGAAAAAGAAAAATGTTTCATAAAACATTCACGAGAAAAAAAACATAGTTTTTTACATAAACAAAGAAAAGTAGTTATGAGACAGGTACATAAACAAAAAAAAAGACTATTTTTATAGCCCTGGTAGACATATTTTACCATTTTTATTGTAGCTTAACAAGGCTAATGATATAAAACTAGATTAATTTATTATGCCTATAAATAAAAGTTATTGTCTTTCAATTTCAATATTTCATTTGTACCACTGAAATGATAGTGATAAAAACATATGATGGTATTTTCTATGGAAGCACGATTTTTTTAAGATGAAAACAAATAGTCAAAATCAACAGACTATGTGAACTGATGTACAGAACTGAGCTTGCCATAGTGAGAGGATGAGCAGTGAAGGTCAGGAGAAGAGGAGCGAGGCTGAGTGAAGAGTGTAGAGTGCTAGGCACTGTAGTACAGGGTCTGTTATTGGTGAATGCTGCCTACAGCCTTCTTACTAACAGTATCATAAGTCAAAGTATCTCAAATAAACTTTTTAAAAAAAGGAAAGAAACAAAGAACTTGACATTTTTCGATGAAGAGCTTCTTCAAATTACATGATCCAATCCGCTTTCTGATATGATTTTACATGGAAATAAACAATGAACAACATAAAGCAGTTAATAATAACTGAAGTAATTATTTCTCTAAAAAATTCCAAAATAAACTACCAACTCAGTGTTCCTGGGGTATATCCAAAGCTTAAGAATGTCCCCTCATGCCATAATAAATTGCAATTCATTCCAAATGATCAAGCTGGTTTCTGTCAACTAAATGTCCTGAAGACTTTTAGCTATGATGTAATTTTTGACTCAAACTGACCTACTGTTCCTGTTCTGAACTTTTTAAAAGCAGTCTCTAAAGGGAAGCCATCAATTCTAGAGGGACTAGGAGACAATTTATTTCTAAAGAAGTAAAGGGAACACCAAAACTATTGAGACCATCTTGACTTGATATCCAAGTTTTCTTATTTCTTAACTCATCTTTTTTATGTTATCACTCATTCTACATTGCCTAAAAATAGGCCCTTTATTTAGCAAGAAAAAAAAGGGATTTGCTAGATGCTCCCTTTTCACCAAGAATCGGGTCTTTTCTGAGAAGCCTATTATGAATCAGGAGAAAGTATAGCTATTACTAAGTGAATAGAAAAAAATCAAGACTGTTAAATTTTTCATAACATTCCTGTCTAGTTTTATCTACCTTTAGTTTTTCCTGTGCCAAAAGCCAGAGAGATGAAAGGATTTACTTCTAGACTATGAATCTGCCTGAAAAAAGTTAAAGTTCAACATTAATTGGACTCTGAATTATATATGCATACACTGCACTAAAGGCAATGCTGTCTAATGTGAACAATCTACAGATCAAAGAGATATGAAATTAGTATCGCGCTAACATCTGTTACCTTTTCCATGGTCACTGGTCTCCAAAACCTAGAACTGAAGAATTTAACTAAACAGTAATAAAACTTCCTTCATTTTCCCTCATAGAACTATCAGAAATATAGGAGAGTATCAAGTAAAATGGCTTTACCTTTTAGCTGACACAACAAAACCGAATTATTATTTAATTGACATCTGAAATTCTTGTGAATATTCATACCCATTGTTCAACCCTTTTCCTTTCTAAGCCAAAAACAAGGCCCTTCAAAGCGTTACTGAACATTTGACTTCATGTCATTGCAAGAATTTTCCTCCTTCTACAGAAATGATGCACGCCACCCCATAAAAGTACCAAGGAATGGAATATATTTTGCAGATCATAGTTGACTGAAAATTTGAGACTGGCCTTGACTTGCCTACATCATGGGTCCAGCACATCTGATCATAATTACTGAGTATTTAGTCACCTCTCAGCTACTCTTCATCAGAAACAATCATGCCAAAACATTGCATCATTCCACCCATCTTTAAACCATTTATAATTCTCAGTTTTCCTAAACTTTAGAACGGAAAAGAGATATACTAGTGATATGAACATATGGAAAAGTTCTGTAAGGGGTAGAATACTTACAGCAGTGATATCTCCCTCTCCTGATAATAATTATAAAGACATTCCCAAAATAACACATATATGCTTCTTATAGAATAATAGGAAGTTCCTCTTAAGTCTGCTAAACATGCATTTATAAATATATATTTTATCTCACTTAACTCAATTTATCAATAATTATTCTAAATAAGAGTTGTAAATTTGCCCCTTGTACTCAAAACACTAGAGTTTAGGTACTAAGTATGTTTTTCAAACTTAACTTTCAGGTTTAACTCTCTTTGCTATTCTTTCAAAAAAAATGATACTGCTTCCTCGAAGCTATCGTTTCAGGGGAGAGAGCTTTCTGAACTCAGTAAAATGCCTAATATCATAGGAGCTCAGGAAAGATGGACTCCATGAATGGATTATTTCTTACAAACTATTTTCCTAAATTTTCCAATACACGTATTTAAGGATTAAACCCTTCTGAATTTAACTAGTCAACATACAGGAATTTATATTGGTTCATTTGCTAGTAAGATATTGGGCTAGTGAGAGTACAGTAATTGGGCACTTGCCTTGCACCAGCCAACCCAGGTTCAATTCCTAGCACCCATGTGGTCTCCCAAGCCCTGCTGGATGATCCCTGAGCACAGCCCTGAAGCGAACTGTCATGTGTGATGCAAAACCAAGGGGAAAGTTAGATAACATAGTGGTATAAGAGTAAATATAAATAAAAATCAGTCCTTTTTTTCCTAAAATAACATTAAATAAGATAAAATATCACATTTTTAACTTTCTGAAAATATATAGTATACAGAAATGCTTGTCTAAATGTACAAATAAATTTCTATGCACTGCAGAATCTATGATACAAAACTAAAAACTATCAGAACTAAAATGCCCAATAATGAAAAAATGTAAAGCAAATTATTAGATACTATTTAACTACAAAATATAAATGTGGAAGACTAACAATAAACTCTCAAGAAGTAACAATAAAATTACATAGTTAATATACCTTGAAATTTTAATAAAATATTCAATAGGTGTAACTATAGACCCTGAAGAGGTTGGTTGCTCAATAACTTTCATAGACATTTCTAAGTGAAGCAGCAAGAGGAAATCTGATATCCAAAACTAAAAATATTTAAATGGGGTACATTTATGTATCATTGAGAGCATAAAAATTATATATACTAATATTAGTTTGTAACAGTAGAGATAAGTCTAGTAAGTTGTTTAATGGCATGTTCTTGTTTATTATTTTTAATAGATATAGTTTTTGTCTGTGATAGGAGTCCATCTATAAATACTCATTATCACAGTATACGCATCACCAAGTGATCACCGCATGACCCACCAGTCTGTCCTTCCTCTGCCCTTAGCGCTCTCTCTCCCCACATGATAACAACAGTTCTTTAGTCAGAATCAAAGGTTTTCTTCATTCACTTTTGGTATACTTTTTTTTTTTGCTTCTCTAGATTCTGTATGTGAATTAAACCATCCTAGATCTGTTTTTATCCTTATTTCATTTAACATAATATCCCCATGCTTTTGTGTTTAGGAGGTATACATCCTAGCAGTTGAATCACCAAGTTATATGAGAGCTCTCTCCTTATTTTTTTGAAGAACCACAATACTGTTTTCCATAGAGCTGATCCAAATAACATTCTCACCATCGGTTGAATTAAAGGTCATTTTCACCCCTATCCCTACTGACACTGGTTGTTTCTAGTTTTCTTGGTGTATGCCATTCCAAGCTGTATGCATGATATTCATGCATATTGTATGAATCTCATTCATTCACTTGTATTATGACATTTATATATAATGTCATACAAATTATGTCGAAAATGAAAAGCCAAACTAACAACAGTCCCACTCATTCCAGCTCACAACCTTCCAAACCTTAAATGGTCTTTTAGGGTGATACAATTAAACTATTAGAAACTATTGCAAAGCGACTGAGTAGCTTTAAAATATTACAGGGATCACTGCTATGATACATCTTTGCTCATCTCTCTTCTTTGTCTTTCCATTTCACCCTATTTATCTAATCCTCTATTAGTTTTTCCTATACTCTCAATATCCTAGTATTTCCACATTTGGTTCTTTTTTATTATTGTTGCTACTTTTACTTTTACTTATTGGCCTATAATTTGTTTAATTAGATAAGTATTTGGAAAGGCATAAGAAAGAAGCCACAAAGGACAAAAGTTGCTGGAATATTTTACCATCATTACCAACATTACAAGTAGATTTCGACATCAGAACATTCAAATCCAAATGTTCTCTGAAGAAAATTAGGTTTGCTTTATCATGAATTTGTCTACTGCTCATTTCTATCAAAAAGAAGAAAATACTACTTTTAAGAATCTCTCAAGGGCTAGAGATAGTACAGTAGGCAAGGCCTTGTACACACCTGACAAGGATTCAATCCTTGGTACCCCAGATCATTACCTGACCAATGCCAGGAGTAATTGGTGTTGTGACCAAAAAACTAAAAAAAAAAAAAAAAAATCACTTAAATATTTCTTATTCAATACCCTCCTCAAAGCAAATTTCTATAAGAGAGATATTAGTTTAAGCCATGTAGCTTTTTAAAAAATATATTTTTATTTGAGGCATCATGATTTACAATATTTTTTTTAAAAAAACAATAATAAAAAAAGCAAGACATGAAGACCTAGTTTTTTGTTTGTTTTTGTTTTTGGGGAAACCAAATTTAACTAAGGCTTGAAATTCCATTATGATTCAAAAAATAAAAATATTCCAATATTTTCATTTACATAATTAAATAATCAACTATTGATTTACATTTAAAAACAAATGTATACCATCAAAACAATCAAGCACATGTTAGGTTCTATATGGGGCTAGGCCAAGTCCCAACATAACAGAAAAATTCCATGAAAAATAACAAATTTAATACAATGTCCAACATCAAATGCCATTATGCAAGTTGAAGAACATTCAAACTGGAGATTGACATTTTTGTGGTTTAGTCTGAGTCATTATTTTCCAGTTGGAATCCATTAGTGCAGACCACTGATGATATTTTCTTAGGTTTCCCTTCAGATATTCTGAGAAACTGAGAAAAAAGAAATACATATTCTTCACCTTGATTTGCTTAACTTGATTTGCTTGATTACTCTTTACAATGAGTTTTGGTTCCCATGTTTTCACAGGAGGAGAATTAAAGTTCATGGGCCCAAAGGAACCAGGAATAGGATGGCAAATTAGGTTAAAGGCTCAACTATGGCTGAAAGATAGAGCTAGACTGACAGCAATGAACTATATAAAGATGAAATTGTTAATGGTGCAATTTGAAAATCTAAAAGGTACATGATTTTTAATACAAAATTACTTATATATTTTTTCCTGGGATGAACCCAGAGCCACGGCAGAGCCTGGCAAGCTGCCCGTGGTTTAATTCAATATGCCAAAAACAGTAACAGTAATGGACCTCATTCCCAAGGAATGGAGATGTCACTGGCGCCAGCTCAAGCAAATCGATGAACAACAGGAAGATAAGTGACAAGTGACTTATATTTAAAAACAGAAATTAAAAAGTAATATAATGGGGCTGGAGCGATCGTCCAACGGGTAGGTCATTTATCTTGCACACAGCCTACCCAGGTTCAATCCCCGCATCCCATATGGTCCCCTGAGCACCGCCAGGAGTAATTCCTGAGTGCAGAGCCAGGAGTAACCCTGAGCATTGCCAAGGGGTGACCCAAAAAGCAAAAAAAAAAAAGTAATATAACAAGATCACTGAGATAAATGCACACATCAAACTACCTTACCAGTATTGTCAAGTTAGTGAATGTTATTTTCTTTGTATATTTCTCTTCTCTGCAGCCACCCAGCTTGAAATCAATGTTTTGTAGAATGTGTGGTGACATGTAGTTCACAGGATAGGATACAAATTGGAAGACACGCAAAAGAGATTCTTTTGGAGGTAGGGAAAAGAAACCAACTAAGAAATGGAGAAAAGGAATCCTCTTTTAAATCACTATTTTATCAAAATCTTCTAATGAAACTAAGCTTTCTAAGATTACATTGAATGAAATTACTTACAATTTGCAGTTTTCTATCCATAGAGAAAAGGAATTCAGGCAAAGGAAAATTCCCTGTAGACCATTTCTCAAATATATCTTGGTAATAAAGTACTCACTTGTAAAAAAATATAGATATAGATAGGCTTTTATTTTTGCATATATGATCAATATATCTTTGCTTACACATTATTAGACATTGCATGTATTTTGACACCATTACTGTTATTGATAGTAGTCTGTTTAATCTACATAATAATAGTCTGTTTAATCTAAATAATAATAGCCATCTTTGTGGTACTACTGTCTTTGTATGTTTTAAGATGCTTTTGTGTGTGATAGCTTCTCAGCCTTTTGACTAAGATCCAGTGAAGACGTTTTTGTGTTTTAAGAGGGACTAAATCAGATCAGCCCCAGAAAAACCATCATGATATTTATGAACCAAATTTACATCAAAAGAGACTTAGAGTATCAGAATACTTATGTTAATTTCATGATTCCTCTAGTTTTTTCTATGGTGGGACCTCACTCTTAGTGAGGTAAAGGCAGTGAGATTTAAGAATCAAATTATCAATTATATAATACAAAATTAATGTAAAACAACCGCAACTATTTAATCATTATAAAAGATCAGCCTCAGAAAAGTTAAATATTGTTTTACAAATCAAGTAGTAAGACTATGCAGTCTGTTTTCATTAAAAAAGTAATTGAGTTTGAAAAATAGCATATTCCAAAACAACTTAGAAAAGTTAAAAATTCATAAGGAGTTGGAGTTGTTCCTGTTAAGTGAGACATTTAGAAGTCAGCTTTATCTCAGAAGATTGGTGGGTTGCCAATGCGTGGAGACAGGTGCTCTGTCAGACACACGAAATGAATCCTGAAATGCGACATCATACATCCACTTTCAGTAACTCACTTAGTGAAGAAACAGGTTTTGAGTGATTATAAAGTGTAAGTCTTCATCAATTGTAATAAAAGCATATCCTTGCAGGAGATTTTGAAAATGGAGAGGTAATACCTATGATGGCATTGGAGGTAGGGGGCAAGACAGAAGTACATGGAGGGTCTTAAAATGTCATACTATCTTAAGACTTAAAATACAGTTTCAAAATGTCAGATGTTATCAACAACTTATAAAAGTAGAATACTGGGGACAGAGAGATAGCCCAGTGGGTAGGGCGTTTGCCTTGCACGTGGCCGGCCTAAGCCGCCCAGGAATCGATCCTCGGCATCCCATATGGTCCCCTGAGCACCGCCAGGAATAATTCCTGAGTTCAGAGCCAGGAGTAACCCCTGAGCATCGCTGGGTGTGACCCAAAAAGCAAAAAAATAAATAAACAAATAAATAAAATAAAAGTAGAATACTTTACTGAAAATACAATAGTAATTCACTCAGCCTCAGTTAACTGCTGGTAGCAGTATGGCCAAGCACTGCTCTGGATGGAAGATGAAGTTTAATGATAAATAAGACGTGGAGCTGAAGTCCTCAGAGAGCAGGTAGGCTTTTCTTGCAAACGTCAACCCCAGTCCTATGACTGACATCTTATATGGTCTTCTGAGCACTGCCAAGAGTCCCTGCATGTTGAGCCAGGAGCATTGGTGAGTATGGCCACCAAAAACACTTTACAAATAAAGATAAGAGCTATAAATGAATAACAATCAGTGGAAAATGAGTTTGGCTACACTCATCTTAAATTGTCATCATTTAAAATATTCATTCAACCCTGAAAAAGTAAAGCAATGCATCTCCCATTTAAAATGTTTTCTTCTCCATGAATAGAATGAAAAAAAAATGTTTTTATGGATGTTCTAGGATTTTCTCTGAGTGATGCTTAGAAAAAGCAATGTACTTTACTTTAGTTTTTACTTTTGATAAGTAAAACCTAAAAGTCTGCCATCTCTTAGTCACACTTGCCAGATAACAATATGTGGAAATGCTTCTCCCTCACTACCAAACTGGGTTGGTAGTTTTATACTTTAGTGGACAGTAAATTTGGTTTTTAAGACTCCGTTTTAATTGAGCAAGTTGGAAATGACAATGAAAAGAAACCTGAAGGTTATCGCTATATTCCTAAAGTGATCAAACCCTAGAGCAGTCTCTGCCCCCATTAAACCCATTCACTAGTCACCCAACTCCCACTTACCCCCAACATCTGGTGGATGTAGTAATACTGTGGTCCTTGCTTATACAGCAGGAAGGTTTTCCAGAAAAGGAAGACATTCAAGGAGAGCCAGGTAAGCTAATGGCAGAAAAAAAAGAAAAAAAAAAGGGCTGTATTAATAATAAATATTACCTGCTAAATGGAAAACTTACACACATAGGTATATATGATTGAAGTCTATTCCTTCAAAGGAACTCAGTAACTAATCGCAGAGGCGAGTCTCAAAACGCAAAAAGGCCCCTCATGAAGTCGCGGCACCTGAGACAAAACAGCGGGTAGGGCATCTGCCTTGCATGCGCCAGACCCGAGTTCGATTCTCGGCATCCCATATGGTTCCTCTGAGCTCCGCCAGGAATAATTTCTGAGTGTAGAGCCAGAAGGAACCTCTGAGCATCACGGGTATGACTCAAAAAAAGCCGATAGAGATAGATAGATAGATAGATAGATAGATAGATAGATAGATAGATAGATAGATAGATAGATAGATAGATATGATAGATAGATAGATAGATAGATAGATAGATAGATAGATAGATAGATAGATAGATAGATAGATAGATAGATAGATAGCAACACAGGTCTCCTTCCTAAACTGAGGATAATCCTCGGATGCAAAAGAAGACTAAGAAACTGGTGACATCGCCTTGTCCCAACTTTGCATCTTATTAAACTTATCACCAACATGGAACAGAAACAACGTGGCAGAAAAAAAAAAGGAAAGTGAAGTGGGCAAGGGAAGATGCTTGAAGCGTTCAGTGAAGGCTGGAGTTCACTCAAAGTGGAAGGGTCTCTTGTCCCTGCCACCTGCATCTCCCAACTCTACAGCAACTTTGCATGTCTTTGGAGAGGGGCGGTGGGTGGGGAAAGTCTTTATCCCCTAGGTGGGAACAAGCGAAGATTTGCACCTGGAGGACGGCGCCCCTGCAAGTGACACTAGCCCTCCCCTCGTCCCGCCCGCGCACGCCGCAGAGACACGCAGGGGCTCGCCGTCCTACCAGGCAGAGGTGCTTAGCCCCCTCGTTGGCCAACCAGCTCGTCCAGGACAGGGCCATGCCGCCGGGCCGTCGCCTCGCTCTCGCCTGCAGGGGGCGCCTGGGCTCTGGGGCTGCCCGCGGGGACCGTGCAGGGCCGGCCGGGGTGTGCGTGCGCCCGCGGCCCAACAGCCCAGGCCCCGCCGTCCCGGGCGGCGCGCGGCCCTTTGTCCGGGGACGAGCCTGTTGTTGTGGCTGCGGAGCAGCTTCCTGCAGGGGGCGCTAAGCAGCGGGGCTGGGGGACCCCCAGGGGCTCCCCCACCACCACGGACACCCACACCCCGAACCCGGCTCAGGCTGGGAGGCCGCACCCGCGCGGAAAAGGACAAATAGACAAGAGGGAAAACTCTGCAGCAGCTTGGGACGGACTAGGAGGCGGAAGCCGCCCGCAGGGCTCTTTCTGCGGCCCGGCCCGGCTCTTCCCATTCGCCGGCCACGCCCACCCACCTAGGGCAGGCGCTCCCCAGGCAGGGCGCAAAGATGCAAATACAGAGACTTTTGGGGATGGGGGTGAGGGGGAGCCAACAAGTCAAAAAGCACCAGGGGCTAATGGGGCTAATGGTTAACGCAGACTGACGTCATTCTCCGGGCTCTTGGAAAGCTCAGATTCATTCTAAGACCAGATAGTTTCTGCACCCGGGAACAGCCACTGGGTAGCAAGAGTATCTAGAATCTTCTCAAGCTGGTGCGGGCCGGCTGGGCAGCTGGGGACCGCTGGCGGCTCCGCCAACACCTGGCAGGCTGCATTGAGGGAGATCGTCCAGACAGAAACAGAAGAACAGATGCGAAATCAACATGTATTTACAGGACTGGTAAATCAGGAACTTTACTCGGAGCAATTCACATTCCCAGGACGTCTGGGTCTTATCAAGAATTCTTTGATAAAATGAGTCCTTTCTCTAGTGTTTTTATATTGGAAGATCAGATATATGGTATTATTCCTTTTTTTTCTCTCACTCTCTCTCTCTCTCTCTCTCTCTCTCTTTGTCAGAAATTTCCTATTATTTTTCCTTCCCTCCCTTCTTTCCTTTTTCTTTTCTTTCTGTTTCTCTGTCTCCCTTCCTGCCTTTCTTTTTTATTTCCCTTTTCTTTATTTCCTGTTTTTTCTTCCTTCCCGCCCTTCTATCCTTCTCTTTTTCTTTTTTTTTTTTTTCTGTCTTTTTTTTCTCTCTTTTTCTTTCTCTCTTTCTTTTCTTTCTTTCTTTCTTTCTTTCTTTCTTTCTTTCTTTCTTTCTTTCTTTCTTTCTTTTCTCTCTCTCTCTTTCTTTCTCTTTACCCTTTTCTTTCTTTCCATCTTTGGACTACACCCAACAATGCTCAGGGTGAGGTTCCAGGGAATACCCGTAGTGCCACAGACTGAAGCCCAGTCAGCTGCACCTCAAGGGAAGCGCCTACTTGCTCTGTTATCTCTCTGGTCCTAAAAACTCTGGCTCCCTGCACTTGGTAGCATAAGAGATTCCCAGGATTTAGTTTTTCTGTACTTATCTGTTTCCAAAGAAATCTTAAATGGTCTCCTAAAACTAGGCCTATTTCCGGTCCCATTTAAATCTCTCTTCCTATTCTTCTGAACTTTTAAATCTCTATCCCTATGCTTTTTTAACTTTATCCAGCCACCAACTTTATTTTCTTTAGCTGGGTAATGAAGAAAACATCTCACACCTCAAGACTGAACTCCTTACCCATCTTTTTCCACAAATGATCCCCACCAGCTGTTTAATGAATCCTCAAAGGCTACAGCTCTTACTCCCTCACTGCAGCCAGTTCTCAGGCCAAAACAGCACAAGGCATTCATCCACCCCTACAACTACTAAGACTTAGAATGAGTATCTTTTAGAGTGTGTCCATTTCCTCAGGACCCTGAAAACAGTTCAGACACTTCTGAAGGATGTGCGCCCCTCTCTGCCAGTGGATATCTGCTATGGGTTGTGGCTGCAGGGGTCTTCCATCAGGGGAGGGAAACCTACCCACCTCCATTCTGAAAAGGCTCCATAATTTTCATCCCAGAGACTGGTAGAACTAGAACTAGGAATAAACTGCTAAATAGTAGCTGGCATCTCTCTCTCTCTCTCTCTCTCTCTCTCTCTCTCTCTCTCTCTCTCTCTCTCTCTCTCTCTCCCTTCTCTCTCCCCTCAGATAACCTGTCTCTCTCTTATAAAGACACAAGTGATTATATTTAAGACTCGTTCAGAAACTGTAAGATCATCTCCCCTTGTCAAAATCCCTATCTTTATGGCATCTACAAAATTCCCTTTTTCTTATAAACGTTTATACATTCCTGAGATTAGAGCCTGATCAATTTGGATGGTCATTCATTATTCAACAACTGTTATCCTCTGATTTAATTTAATATATGCTTATGTTCTTTCTCTGATTCATATCAATATTTCTAAGGAAAATTAACTTGATAAAAATTGGCTCTCCTAGGAGGCATTTTTGTCAAGAAATAAAAAATTGCAGAACAAGTACCATACCTAAATTGACCTCAACACAAATTCTTAGCCTTGTATTTTGATTGGGTTTATAATTTTTGCTATCTCATATCTGATCACTGTCTTCCCGTTCATCATCGATTCATCGCCGATTTGCTCAAGCGGGCACCAGTAACATCTCCATATGACCTGTCTCATGCAAGCAGAGCCCAAGGGCACCTGCTTGCTCCAGGAACTATAAAGAGCCTCAAACCATTCCATCAGGTCATGGGAATGAGGTCTATAATTGTTACTGGTATCTGGCATATCAAATACGACACGGGTAGCTTGCCAGACTCTGCCGTGGGGGTAGCATACTCTTGTGTCACTGTATCCTCATATCTGATAATCAGAAATTATCAATATTATAGTAAAAATTAAAAATGTCTTCATTTATTTTCTTAAAAAACAGAAAAGAGAAATGTTTTAAAACTCCATCCCAGTATCATAATAACTGATAGAATAAAAAAAGATTCCAAGAGCTCTAAACAAGGTAAAAAAAAATAGTCTAGGTTATCAGACAGATAGCCCACCCAGGGGGGCTGTGTATAATCCCCTTAGCACCATGAGAAGGAAGGAAGGTGCGAACGAACGAACAAACAAATGAACGAACAAACGAACAAATGAACGAGCGAATGAATGAACAAAAGAACAAATGAAGAAACACTATGCAAAGTGGATACTTTCCAGCCAGCCTCTATGGTAGGCACTCTTTCTTCTTCCCCCCTCTCTCTTTCTCTCTCTCTCTCCATCTCTCTCTACCCACCACCCCCTTTGGGGCATTACAGTTTGCAGCAAAGATACTGAGAGGGTCACCATGTTTGGATAGCCAGAATCAGGAAGAAGGAAGAAGGAAGGAAAGAAGGCAGGCAGGCAGGCAGGCAGGCAGGCAGGCAGGCAGGCAGGCAGGCAGGCAGGCAGGCAGGCAGGCAGGCAGGCAGGCTTAGAAGAGAGTAGGGGAAGGTGAGAGGAGTCTCTAGAGGGGTCCCCAGAAAGAATTAATAAAAATGATCCAAATATTTAATTTTCAATTCCAGACAATTACTCACTGTCATTTCTATACAAAACAAGTGAAAGCATCATCTGAATCTTTTGGAATGTTTCACTGTGAATTTGTACAACTCACTCAGCTCCTCAAGAAATACCAAGCAAGGTGGAGAGGCTCTTACGCCCTCAGGTTTCAGATACTTTGTAGGAAATAAGAATGTAAGCCTCCTTTCAATTGAAGAATGTCAGATTAAAGATATTTAAAAGTCTGCTTTTTAATGAAACAATCATGAAACAATAATACCGTAAGTTTGTTTAGAATTACTATACATAAACTTTCCAAACTTTTTGATTTCAAAGACCAAGGACTCTCAATAAGAAAAATAAATTGCAAGTAACATAAACTATGTGACTCAAAACTTTGTGAGTTTTCACTCACTTTGCAAAGTGATTGGATACTTTCCAGCATGCTATGATATGCACTCTCTCTTTCTCTCTCTCTGTCTCTCTCTGTCTGTCTCTGTCTCTGTCTCTGTCTCTCTCTCTCTCTCTCTCTCTCTCTCTCTCTCTCTCTCTCTCTCTCTCTCTCTCTCTCTCTCTCTCTCTCTCTCCCCCCCTCACTCCCTCCCCTGTGGAGCATTACGGTTTGCAGTACAGATACTGAGAGGTTACCATGTTTTGGTAGCCAGAATCTGGAAATAACCCAAATGCCAAAAACAATTGACTAGTTAAAGAAACTATGGAAATATGGTATATCTAACCAATGCAGTAATGTATAACTATCAGGAAAAGTGAAGTCATGAAATTTGCTTATAAGTGGATGGATATGGAGAGTGTCCTTTTTAATTGTGCTTTTACTGTCCTTTTAATTTTACTGTCCTTTTAATTGTGTGTCATTTCTTAAAAATGCAGATGTTTCTGGATGTCTGTCCTATTTTATTATTCTTAAACTTTTAAGTAGAAATGTCACAGGAGATTCAAAAAATATATCAACACCTGGTTCCATGTTTCTGGTTACAAACTTAAATAGTCTTTAAATACTAAAGTAATAAGATTGGGCTCCCCCTGGACTCACTTCACTTTCTCCAGGTGAAGAAATGTGTTGTCTTAGGATACAGCAGCTATAGCCTTGACCTCTGCATAGCTCAGCCTGGTTTTAATCCTTAATACTACAAATGGGTCCCTGAGCATTACCAGGAGTGATCCCTGATCACAGAGCCTGGAGTAAGCTCTAAGCACAGCTGGGTGTGGCCCCCAGAAAAAAAATCTGAAAAATAAAGTCTTAAGGTATAATTGATCAAGTCAAATATTATGCATGACTTTTAGAGTCATGAAAATATCAGAACAAGAAAAGCCTTGGGAATTGCCATAATTTCCAATTAATTTAGGAGAATTCTGACATTCTTCTGAGTCCTTTGAGATCACTTGTCCCCTTTCTATCAGTGGGCATTTGCATATCCTAATAATTACTATTTACATATTTATTAATAAATGTATTGGTTAATATATATTTAATAAAATATAAAATCCTAAAGATAAATATACAGGTATGCTCTTAATAAGTTTTGTTTCCATGGATCACATATAGGGGCTTGGAATATAAGTCTGTGAGTGTTTATTTTGATGTGATGTTATTGGTTTTGCTTTTTTAAAAAATGACTCTGATACTAGAGGATATTGTAGTTATAAGGAGAGTAGATGAGTGAGAGGACCACGATTTATCAGGGTTGTTTATATACAGAAATGAATTTATATATTTTATATATACATATAAATGATAGGAGCTTCAAAAATTGTGATTCAGTTGGAAATAAGTGTTGAAGAAGTAAATAGCAGTAAATGGGTATGGAAAACATACAATAAATTAAAATATGTCAGAGGAATTATCACTTTGGAGAAGAAAAACTAATGAGTTCAGTTTGGAAAAAATTTATATTTCCTATGCTACACCTAAAAATTGCGTTGAATAGACTTAGGATAAATAAGTGTATTTCAATATCATATATTATAAAAGTATGAGATTAAAATACTCACCCAAGATTTTTTTAACTTTTCTTGTTTTATTTTAGGGATTTTTGTTTGGCACATGTAAAAAAGAACAAAGCAACCAGTGTGGGGGAAAAGAAACTCAATTACTGCTAGTGGGATTGTTGACGGCTCAAGCACTTTGAAAATCAAAGTAGAAATTTCTCAAAATATTAAACATTGACCATTTCTGCTTATACTATTTCTATACTATTTTATACATCCTCTATATGGAGACCTATAGCATTTATAATGTAGTATGTATGTATAGTATGTATAGTATGTGTATAATAGCATAGTATGTATATAAAGTGTGTATATCACTTGTATCACTTGTATCACTTGTCTTCATGTTGTTCATCGATTTTCTAGAGTGGGCACCAGTAACATCTCCATACACCTTGCCGCATGCTAGTGTAGCCGAAGGGTATCTGCTCACTCAGGAACATGAAGAGCCTCAAACCATTTGTTAAACCATTCCAGGTCATGGGAATGAGGTCTATAATTGTTACTGGTATTTGGCATATCAAATACGGCACAGGTAACTTGCCAAGCTCTGCTGAAAGTGTGTATATACGTAGTATATATAGTGGGTGTTTATACACACTATATATCCTCACACTCACACACACAGGCCAGAGCTGCTACTTGCTCTCCCTGAGCCCAGCTGATCATGAAGCGTCCAGGAGGGATGGCGGGTTCTAGCCCTGGCCTGCCACCACAGCAGAGCCTTGCAAGAAGCCACAGGAACCCCCACGCCATGAGGGCCTCCATTTTCCACATCCAGACTCCCCTCTTGTCAGAACTCCACCCAGCAAAAGAGCTGATCACAGCCCAGCTCGTCACTGACCCACCCTGCAGCAGTTTTTCCAAGTCCGGCCCAGGTATGCCGATCCAGAGACTCACACACACGGGGCAGAGCTGCTACTTGCTCTCCCTGTGCCCAATTGATCACGAGGCATCCGGGACAGATGGCGGGGTTCTAGCCCTGGCCCGCCACCCCAGAAAAGCCTTGCAAGAAGCCAGAGGGATGCCAGCACCATGAGGGCTGCCATTTTCCACATCCGGACTCTCCTCTCATCAGAGCTCCACCCAGCAGAAGAGCTGATCACAGCCCAGCTCGCTCGGCTGCGTGGTTCAATAAATGCTTGAGTTTTTTTTTTTAATTTTTTTTTAATTTTTTATTTTTACAATTACAAAGATATACAATTAAAAAGTTCATATTTGGGTTTTGGTCATACAGTGTTCCAGCACCCATCCCGCCACCAGTGCCCATATCCCACCACCAACGTCCCGGTTCCCTCCCCCTCCCCAGCCCTCCTCCATGGCAGGTTCTTTTTTCTTTCCCTTTCTCTCTCTTTCTCTTTTCCTTCCCCTCCAGACTATGGATTACAGAACATACATTAAAGGGTTGTCATGTGTATCTTTTTGCCTCTATTTAATGCTCAGTTCTAGGTTGGCATTAGTACCCTCGACAATTATTAGCACCCTGTTCCATTTTCTGTCTTACCTAGCCTCTGACTCCCACACGTCTGTGATAATTTCCACCTTTGACAAGACCTCCTGATATATGTTTCACTTGACCTTGGATATTGGTATCTTAATATTACATATATATTTATGTTATGCAGATAAATGCAGTCATTCTGTGTCTGTCTCTCTCCTTCTGGCTAATTTCGCTCCAACATAATCTTCTCCATGTCCCTCCATTTATAGGCAAATTTTATAACTTCATTTTTCCTAACAGCTGCATAGTATTCCATTGTGTAGATGTACCAAAGCTTCTTTATCCAGTCATCGATTTTCGGGCACTCTGGTTGCTTCCAGATTCTGGCTATTGTGAATAATGCTGCTGGGGAAGTGGGGAGGGAACCGGGGATGTTTGTGGTGGGAGATGGGCACTGGTCGAGGGACGGGTGCTGGAACACTGTATGACCAAAACCCAAATATGAACTTTTTAATTGTATATCTTTTTATTTGTATATCTCACGGTGGTATAATAAAATACTTAAAAAACAATAGTCAGAATCTGGAAGCAACCAGAGTGCCCGAAAATTGATGACTGGATAAAGAAGCTTTGGTACATCCACACAATGGAATACTATGCAGCTATTAGGAAAAATGAAGTTATAAATGCTTGAGTTTTGAGGTGACTACAAGATTATCCCACCCACACGGCAGAGCCTGGCAAGCTACCTGTGTCATATTTGTCATGCCAAATACCAGTAACAATTATAGACCTCATTCCCATGACTTGATGGAATGGCTTGAGGCTCTTTATGTTCTTGGAGCGGATACATCCCCTTGGGCTATCTCTCATGTAACAGGACATATTGAGATGTTACTGGTGCCCGCTTGAGTAATCGATGATCTACGGGAAGTCAAGTAATCAAGTGAAGTGATCATAGTGTGTGTTTATATATTATACAGTTTGTATATATAGAATATATAGTGTGTATATATAAATATAGATATAGATATGTGTATATATATTCTGTTTCCAGCTGGGATTAATATCATAATCTCACAAATCCATATGAATTTCCAAGTCTATTTCCAATCCCTTGAATTTAGCACATCAGCTTAGTTGGACACTAGGGACCATGAAGTCTCTGGTCACTTTCAAACCCACTTAAGCTCAACACTACAGATACCAGAAATTGCAAAATACAGGCCATCACTCTGGCTAACTGGAATGCAAACCCTACCCTAAACACAGAACTTGATTAAGCATCAGATATAATGGAGATACAAAGAAACTCAGAAGCACTTAGGAAGTAAGACAACAGCTTCAGAAGAATTCTTAATGCAGTAAAGTTCAAAAACAACCTGGATAAAACCTCAACGGTACAATCCTATTGATACTCAGTGAAATAAAGAGACCAATAGGAAATTCTTTCAACAGGACAAAAAACATGAAAAATTTTTGAATATAAAAATAAATATCTAAATATAACTGAAGAATAGTTGAAGTGAAAAATAGATTTAAAACAGAATGGAAGGGTTAAAATAACATTAATCAGCTTAAAGATAAATCATAGAAAGTCATGCAAAAGCATAGTAAAAAGAACAATATTTTAGAATATGAAAGTAACATAAAACCTATAAGATGTACTAAGAGAAACATTTGCAGCAGAATGTTTCTAAAAAAGAGAAAGAGAACAGAGCACAATTCTTGTTCAACAAAACAATAGGTGAGGACATCTAACAAACAAACAAAAAATCTAGTTGGAAGATCCAAGAAGCTTAAAAAAATTGCAACTAAATAAATTCAGAGATGCATTTCAATATAACAAAAATAGAGAGAGAAATGGAGAAAGAAACAGAATTCTAAAAGAAAAAAAATGAAAACATCTTATGTAAGGTACTTAAAAGATTTCTCAATAGAAATTCTGTAGGCCAGAAAAGGTTGCAAACTATATATAATGTGCTGAATACAAAGTAACTCCAACAAAAAATATTCTACCAAGCTATGTCAGTACTTATATTTAAAGGACTAGAAGTTTTCAGACAAAATGCACCTTAAGGAACTCACTTCTAATAAACTAGTCCTTGAAAAGTGCTTAAGTGACATCTATTTAAAAAAGGAAGAAAAAAAATAGAACACTAATTGAAAACAGAAAAGTACCTCAAACAAAAAATAAATCTAAGTTAAAAAATAACACATGAAACATATAAGGACTTATAAGGACTTTTCCAATAAACTCAATATTTACTTATTTTCCATTTAAACTAGGCAATAAGCTTAAGACTTTAAATGTAAACCTTGTGGTAACCTCAAGGCAAAAATATTTAAAGAAAGAAAAGCACAAAAGGGATATGATTATTATACAAAAATCTGCTATCACAGAACAGAGAAGAAAATTAGAGAACAAAGTAGAGGCATCCTGCATAACATCAGAATAGATGAACAAAACACAACAAATTCTTTGGTTTTTTTTTTTTTTGCTTTCTTGAGTCATACCAGTAATGCTCAGGAGTTACTCCTTGCTCTAAGCTCAGGAATCACTCCTGGTGGTGCTCGGGGGACCACATGGGATGCCGAGGATCCAACCTAGGTTGGTCATGTGCAAGGCAAATGCCCTACATGCTGTGCTATCGCTCCAGCCCCAGTTCTTTTGTACCAGTAAGATGATAACTGACTTTCTTTAAGCTCTTCCAAAATTTGAAGAAAATGGAAATTTAACCAAACACATTCTATGCAAAGGGAAACGGCAGTGATGCTAAAAGAAAAGGCATCATGACAAGAAAAGTATAGACCATGTGGCTGGGAAATGGCATAGTGGTTAGAGCATTACCAGAGATGGGATCCAATCCTGGCACCATGTGAATGTCTGAGCATCATAGGGGCTCCATATATCATACGGTTCTGGGGTTCCCAAACACTGCTGGGACAATTCTGGTATTTTCCAGCACCCCAGGGTCTGGCGGAATCACTTTATTGAGTCCTAGCATTAATCCTCTAGCTTAACTGGGTCAGTGTTACAGGATATGACCTTTGATCCACCTGAGCACTGATAGAGATTCCCATAGCCCCGTCAGAAAATATATAAAGGGCCTGGAGCAATAGCACAGCACCAAGGGCTTTTGCCTTGCATGCAGTGGTACCCAGGTTTGATCCCCAGCATCCCATAAGGTCCCACCAAGAGTAATTCCTGAGTGCAGAGCCAGGAGAAGCCCCTAAGCTTTGTCAAGTGTGAGCCAAAAAGGAAAAAAAGAGAGAAAATTTTAAAAATCTACAGATCAATATTAGTGATAGAGATATGAAGGACCTCAGTAAAATCTTTTGTGAAACAACTCCAGCAATATATTCGAAAGGTAAGTACATCTTAATTAAGTGGAATTTATTTCAGGAATGCAAGGGTAATTCTACATGTGCAAATCAATTAATATAATATATCACAGCAGAAAGTAAAGCACGAAAGTATAAGAGCATATCAACAAACTTCATCAATTTTTTCTATGTTCACCATCTTTTGTGATAAAATATATTTCTAAAATACTACAACATAGTACAGTCATAGATGACTTTACTGATAATATCCTACTCGGTGATGAAAGAAAGAAAGAAAGAAAGAAAGAGAGAGAGAGAGAGAGGGAGGGAGGGAGAGGGAGGGAGGGAGGGAGGAAGGAAGGAAGGAAGGAAGGAAGAAAAGAAAGGAAGGAAAGGAAGGAAGGAAGGAAGGAAGGAAGGAAGGAAGGAAGGAAGGAAGGAAGGAAGGAAGGAAGGAAGAAAGGAAGGAAGGAAGGAAGGGAGGATGGAAGGAGGAATGAAGGGATGAAAGAAAGAAGGTAGAAAGGAAGGAAGGAAAGGAAGGAAGAAAGAAAGAAAGAAAGAAAGAAAGAAAGAAAGAAAGAAAGAAAGAAAGAAAGAAAGAAAGAAAGAAAGAAAGAAAGAAGAAAAGAAAGAAAGAAAGAAAGAAAGAAAAGAAAGAAAGAAAGAAAGAAAGAAAGAAAGAAAGAAAGAAAGAAAGAAAGAAAGAAAGAAAGAAAGAGACAGAGAAAAAAGGAAAGAAAGATAATTTCCACCTTTGACAAGACCTCCTGATATATGTTTCACTTGACCTTGGATATTGGTATCATAATATGTACATATATATTTATGCCATGCAAATAAATGCAGTCATTCTGTATCTGTCTCTCTCCTTCTGGCTAATTTCGCTCAACATAATCTTCTCCATGTAGCAGGGCTGGGGAAGGGGAAGGGAACCGGGGATGTTGTTGGTGGGAGATGGGCACTGGTGGAGGGAAGGGTGCTGAAACAGTGTATGACCAAAACCCAAACATGAACTTTTTAATTGTATATCTTTTTATTTGTATGGAGATGGGCACTGGTGGAGGGACGGGTGCTGAAACACTGTATGACCAAAACCCAAACATGAACTTTTTAATTGTATATCTTTTTATTTGTATATCTCACGGTGGTATAATAAAATACTTTAAAAAAAAAGAAAAGAAAGAAGGAAGGAAGGAAGGAAGGAAGGAAGGAAGGAAGGAAGGAAGGAAGGAAGGAAGGAAGGAAGAAAGAAAGAAAGAAAGAAAGAAAGAAAGAAAGAAAGAAAGAAAGAAAGAAAGAAAGAAAGAAAGAAAGAAAGAAAGAAAGAAAGAAAGAAAGAAAGAAAGAAAGAAAGATTGATTGATTTACCATTAAGATTGAGCATAAAGAAAGCCGTAGCAATAGTACAGTGGGTAGGCCTTGCATGTGGCCGACCCATACAGTCCCCGAGAACCACCAGGAGTAATTCCTGAGCACAGAGCCAGGATAAACCATTTCCAGGTGTGACCTCCAACCCCCAAAAAAAAAAGATTGAACTTATAGATACACGTTTCCACTTAAAACTATCATTCAGTATGCTATTAGAAGTCCTAGTCATGGAAAATCTTGCAAGAAAAAAAATCTCAAACTGGAAAATGCCACTATGTGCAGAAAATGTGATATTACACACAGAACTTTCTAAAAAATCAAATCAAATGAGATAGACCATCGCAAAGCTATGACTGGTGGTTTCAGTCCTACAGTGTTCCAACATCCATCCCTACACAGAACACAGTTCCCAGCAACATTGTTTCCAGTTTCCCTCCACCAAACCCTCCCCCACAACCTACTTCTATGGAGGGGAAGTCTCTCTCTCTCTCTCTCTCTCTCTCTCTCTCTCTCTCTCTCTCTCTCTCTCCTTTTGCCCATTGTGGTTTGCAATACAGGTACTTCTAAAGGGTCCAATAAAATCTGCTAGAAACAATAAACTCATACATTAACCTGCTAGGCTATGAAATGAATATATAAAGTCTATTGAACTTTTATAGGCAAGTAAGAAACTAGGAGAATAAATCAAGAAACAGTCTGTTTACAAGTCACTTCTGAAAGAATGAAGTGTCCAAGAATTAATAAAGCAAAGAGGTGAAAGACTTGTACATGGAAGATTAAGTCATTGTCTTAATAAGATACTTGCTGATGAAAACATATTCTGTGTCCCTGGATTGAAATGATTAACATTGTTCAAATGTCCCTGTGGTATATCTGCATATATGCTTCCTCTCACCTCTATGTCACCAATGTGCTGAGGTCCCTAGCCCCTACCCCTGTTATTTCTCTTCTGCTACTTTTTCTTACTTCCCTACTCAACCTTGAGTGCCATGATGTGGTTTCTCTATAAAGGAAATATTAGTATAAAATTATATGTGTAAATAATAAATCATTCTAAACAAACTTAACTGCATTTTCTTTCCAGTACAATTACATAGTCAAAAATAATGAGCTTACAAAAGACACAATATATCTTGATTACTCAAATAGTAGATAGTGCCTCTTGGCATTAACTTGCACAATTAATGGTAAATAATCTCGGTCAAGAAAAAATAATTGACTTCACAGGAACAAAAGAGCAATGCTCTGTACTGCCAGGGCCCCTCTGGCTGTCTGACTTGGCCAGCCAGCACTGCCATTTGTAATGGTTATTGTAGGAACAGAAAATGTCTAAAATAGCTTCTGTCTGATGCTGCCTACACCTAGCTAGTCAACCCAATTTACTTTAGATGGGAATAAAAGAGAAGGGTCAGCAGAGAGAAATTACACAGTAGGCAAGCGAACAGGAATTGTAAAAGCAAATACATAAGAATTCAGTGACTGTGAAAAAACACCTAAAATGTTTCACAACATTTAAAATACAAATTTATGCTGAATTTTAAAATGTATCTGAAACAAGACTATGATTAAATCTTAAAAGCACAGAAAAGTAAATGAGTGGGGTGGAAACTATCTCCCTCTTGAGTTTGCAGCTTTTCCTGCACTAAGGCAAACTCAGGCTTTGGAGGGAGAGATGAACAATGTGCACCTCCCATTTTAAAACAATTAAATTGAGTTGATTTTGCTGTGCCATGATGAATAGTGTCAACTCACAAACTGCTTTGCTTCTATGCCAGTGCTTTGTCTTGCTTCATGTGTCAAAGTGACCTGGGTAGGTCAGCAGTGACATGAATATCACAAAGTTACAGTCCTACAGAATGGTTACCACAGAGTTAGAGCCTATAGAATGGTTAAATGGAGAGAGAGCTGCATGCTTTCTTCCTCAGAAATATTCCTCAGAAACTGTGGGTTCTGAGGAATATTTAAGAACAAAGTCTTAAATAGAGATAGTGAAGCAACCTGAGAGATAGTACAGCAGTTTAGGTGCTTGCCTTGCAGCGGCCAACCTGGGTTCAATATGCACACTGAACATAGCCAGAAGAAATCCCTGCGCACAGAGCCAGTAGTAAGTCCTGTGCACTGCTGGGCATGCATCCCCCCTCAAAAAAATTAATTACTACCTCAAATTATACTACAAATTCATAGTAATTCAAACATCTTATTATTGGGATATAAACAACATATAGATCAATCAAACAGAATTGATTTGCCCAGAAGTTAAACCACAATCTATAAAAACTAATTTATAAAAACTGAACCAAGAACCTAGCTAAAATGGAGCAATAAAAGTTTACTTAATAATGGTGCTAGGTCATATCTAGAGAGCAAAAACAACAAGTGCTGGCATGGATGCAGGGAAAAGGGGGCTCTCATCCATTGTTGGTGGGAATGTCGACTAATACAGCCTTTTTGGAAAACAATATGGACATTCCTCCAAAGACTAGAAATTGAACTCCCATTTGACCCAGCCATACCACTCCTGAGAAGATACCCTGGGAAGGCAAAAACATGCAGCACAAACACCATCCCTACTTTTATGTTCGTAGCAGCATTATTCACAATAGCCATAATCTGGAAACAACCAGAGTGCCCAGAAATAGATGACTAGATAAAGAAACTTTGGTACATCTACACAATGAAATACTATGCAGCCATTAGGAAAAAGTGAAGTTATGAAATTTTGCCTATAAATGAATTGACATGGAGAGGATCATGTTGAGTGAAATCATCCAGAAGGAGAGAGAGACAGATATAGAATGACTGCATTTATTTGCATAACATAAATATATAGATACATATATATGAATATATATTATGATACCAATATCCAAGGTCAGACAAAACATGGATCAGCAGGTCTTTCCAAAAAATGGAATCTACCACAAGCTTCTCTGAGTCAGAGGTTGGGTGTGACAGAGAAGGAAACAGTGTACTAGCAATTGTTGTAAGTGATAATACTAGCCTAGAACTGAGTATTGAATATAGGCAAAAGATACACATAACCTGTATGTATGTATGCATGTATGTATTGCAATCCATAGTTTTTAAGAGAAGGAAGACAGAAAGAGAGAGAGAGAGAGAGAGAGAGAAAGAGAGAGAAGAGATAAAGAACTCTCCATAGAGGCAGGCTAGGGGAGAGGGGAGGGACTGGGGAACATTGGTGGTGGGAAATGGGCACTGGTGGAGGGATTGGTGCTGAGGTGCTGAAACAATGTATGACTGAAACCCGGACATAAACATCTATGTAATTGTATATCTCACGGGAGTATAATAAAATATTTAAAAAAATAATGGTGCTAGTAGAACTAAACAAAAGAAAGAAATTTGGTCATATCTCACACAGAAATTAATTCAAAATGGGAATCATGGAAATGGTACAAAGGCCTAGAACAGGCTTTGCTTGTGGAAGACCCAAATTTTGTCCCTATCATGGTGTGATTGCTGAGCAACAACGGTTGGACATTGTCGGGGAGCGCCACCGGGGTCCCCGACAGTGTCAGGAAGCAAGTTCCCTTCTACCTCCAAAGCCGGCAGGGAATGGATGAAGACTCAGGAATCCAATGCAGTTTTAAAAGGGCTTTACTATCACAGGTTCCAATATACAATCCAAGAGCAGGGAAAACCTCTGGACTCTGGGTTCCCAGCTAGGCCCCAGCCAGGTGTAGGCCAAGATGGCTGCCACCATGTGTTGAGGCCCAACAAAGAATGAAGAGGACGGAGAAGCAAAACACCAAGGGAAGCCGAAATGGCAAAAAAGGGGAAAAAGAGAGAGCTTCTTTCTTCTTGCAGCTTATTTTATAGCTAGAAATCCGCCCAAACTCCCCAGCCCAGCCCATTCTGGGCTGGGCTATCTAGAGATGAAAACAGGAAAAAAAGCTCTATAGAATGTAGCAACTTCAAGAGACCATCTGGTTGTTTACAAGGACCCAGAACTAATTAAAAGCCTCCTAGCAGATCTGGGAGAAGCTATAAACTAAATGTAACTTCCCCTGGCAGGAAGGAGCAAATGCCCTCAGGTAATTTCTCCCAGCACCTCACCTAATATCTTAAGCCAAGATCTGCCTGGAATTGCCTTTATAGGGTAGAGAAGGGGGTTTCTGAGATGGCATGTCTCTGTACCAAAGACTAATACTAATGCCAGTTAAATATTTCTCCAAGCCTTCACAAGAGTCTTGTCTACTTCACGGTAGTTGTATTTTAATTGCCTTTTGAGTTATCAGGGAGCCATGCTTGCTTGCTTGGAGGCAAACAGCATTTCTCTCTGGTCTAATTACTTAGAGATCCAACGTGGCCAGGCAAATATGCTGGTAAGATCTAGCTAGTCCCACGATGATTGTGGTAGCATGAGAGAATATTTATACCAGCCAGTACAGAATACATGGTCAGATAAGACTGCCACATTCAGACTACCCCCTATCTATGAAGTGACCTGCAGGAGGCAGTCCAGGGCAGATGCAGAGGCCTAGGCTTTTAGGTGTCCTGCAACAGACACCTTACCCAAAGAGATTAAGTACTTCGATGTATATGGAAGAAAATATCTAAGACATGCTTCTTGACCTTATTCTTAAGATAGGATTGGGGATTTGACTACACCGGCAAGTAAAACAAACACAAAAATGAAAGAATGGCATTTTATCAAACGAATAATCTTTTGTACAGAAAAAGAAATGTGCATCAAAATAAAAAAAAAAGACTTACTGAATTGGATATATGTGTTCATCTCATAAATAAAGATGGGCTAATGTTTCAAATATTACAAAATGGACAAAGAACTCTTAATACCACCTTACAAAAACACTTGGTTGGTAAAGGTTCTGAATCAGTTAAATATTTAAATGGATACTTCTCAAAAAAAAAAAAAAAACCATACAGATAGTCAACAGGTAAATGAAAATCTATTTATTATCTTTTATTATTAGGAAAATCAAAATCAAATTTATGAAACATTAACAAGAGATACAGATACACGGGCAGAACTGCTACCGACTCTCCTTGTGCTCAGCTGACCACTAGGTGTCTGGAAGAGAAGACGAGTTCTAGCCCTGGCCCACCATTCCATTAGAGCCTCACAGGAAGCCAGCGGAGCCCCCCCACACCATGAGGTCCGCCATTTTCAACATCTGGACTCCACAGCTCATCAGAGCTCAACCCAAAAAGATAAGCCAATCTCTCCCCATTGAGGTTCATCAGTAAATGCATGAACTGAGAGCCTAGTACCGGAGCATACCACCCACAGAGCAAAGCCTGGCAAGCTACCAGTGTCGTATTTGAAATGTCAAAAACCAGTAACAATTATAGACCTCGTTCCCATGACTTGAATGAATTGTATATCTCACATGGTATAATAAAAATTTTTTAATTTAAGTGCAGTAAAATAAATCCAAATTTCTTCTTTGAAACTTATTTATAGGCTTAGAACCATCAGATAAACTATTTTTATGATTGTGTTCATTGAGACTTGTGTTTATCTGAATAAAATCAAGTTTTTCTAAGAAATGGAGATCTCTCCAGATTTCTCAAGGAATTTATAAATTCCCCACATTTGTTTTTAAACACACCTCACATCTCAGAAGACCAACATAGATTACTGGACATAAAAAAAGAAATCTATTCTCATTATAAAGGTGAATCTTCTCTGGCTTTTATAAATGTAATTAGTGGGTCCTTACTGTTTAGTTCACCTTGTGTCAAACAAGTACCTCAAAAAGTGTTTAATTGGGTCAATGTAGTTCTGTGATAGAGTACTTGTCTAGCATGTGTATGGGTCTAAATTTGATCTTTGACCCTGGAAACAGTTTTTACACTAATCACCATGAATTACAAAGTTACAAAGATATTTATGATGAATTTTAAGGTGTACAATGTTCCCAAACCAGACACATCACCAGGGTCCACTATACTCCACTAACGCCCTCAGTTTGTCTTCTACTCTATCTGCCACTGAAACAGTCCACCTCCCTCTCTCATTTTCTAGTGTTTTCTTCCACTGTCACAGCTCCAACCCAGTGGCAAACTTCCTATTGAAGACAGTTCCCCTGGTCTTGTTTCTATTGCCTTTTGGCATTTGATATTTCCTTATGAAGTTTCTTTATATCCAACATGGAAGAGAGATCATTTGAGTGTCTTCCTTCCTTGTTTTTTTCACTCAGTATGAAACTCTCCAGATCTATCCTTGCATCAGTGAATTGTATTACTTTCTCTTTTCTTATGGCCAAGTAGTTTTTGATTGTGTATGTGGGCCATAGTTTCTTTATCCAGTCATCTGTTCTTGGACATTTGGATTGCTTCCATACTTTGACTATTGTGAATAGTGTTGCAATGATCACAGCAGTTCAGATGCCTTTTCTTCATTGTGGTTTTGAAGCAAAGCTCCATGATAATAATCTAACACAATGTTAATGACTAAAGGCATGAATTAAGAGACACAGGGGACTACTGAATTAGACAATTGAATCCAACCTTCTGATGCCAGGAAAAAAAGCACATTGAATTAGTAAGGGCAAACACAGACTCAAAGGTTGGAAAGATTTGCTATATTAAAGGATTATCTTCACTGTATCACTGTCTGTATCACTGTCTTCCCATTGTTCATTGATTTGCTCAGTGGGCACTAGTAACATCTCCATGAGTCCTGTCACAAGCAAGTGCAACCCAAGGGCATCTGCTTGCTCCAGGGACAGGAGGAGCCCGAAACCATTCTTCAGGTCATGTAACTGAGGTTCATAATTGTTACTAGTTTTTGGCATAACAAGTAAATAAAACCTGGGTAGCTTGCCAGGCTTTGCCGTGTAGGTGGTATAGTCTCAGTAGAAGGCTCTCATCTCGAGCATTTACTGATGAAACTTAATGGGGAAAGATCAGGTTTTCTCTTGGATGGAGCTCTGAGGAACTATGGAGTCTGGATGTTGAGAATGACTGACTGCATGATGTATGGTTTGTTCTGGCTTCTTGCTAGGCTTAGTGGTATCAGTTATGCTCATAATTATTAATCATCAGAGAGATACAAATCAAAACAACAATGAGATATCAATTTACACCACAGAGATTGGCACATATCCAAAGAGCAAGAACAACAAGTGCTGGCATAGATGCAGGGAAAGGGCGCTCTCATCCGTTGTTGGTGGGAATGTCCAGCTGGTACAGCCTTTTGGAAAACAATATGGACATTCCTTCAAAGACTAGAAATTGATCTCTCATTTGACCCAGCCATACCACTCCTGAGAATATACCCTGGGAAGCCAAAAACACGCAGCACAAACACCATCCCTACTTATATGTTCATAGCAGCGTTATTCACATTAGCCAGAATCTGGAAACAACCAGAGTGCCCAAAAATTGATGACTGGCTAAAGAAACTGTGGTACATCTACACACTGGAATACTATGCAGCTGTTAGGAAAAACAAAGTTATGAAATTTGCCTATAAATGGATGGACATGGAGAGGATCATGATGAGTGAAATTATCCAGAAGGAGAGAGAAAGATATAGAATGACTGCATTTATTTGCATGACATCACTGTATCACTGTCTTCCTATTGTTCATCAATTTGCTTGAGCGGATGCCTGTAATATCTCTATATGTCCTGTTGCAAGCAAGTGTAGCAATCAAGGGCATCTGCTTGCTCCAGGGACAGGAAGAGCCTCAAACCATTCTTCAGGTCATGGAATTTAGGTCCATAATTGTTACTAGTCTTTGGCATAACAAATATAACATGTGTGGCTTGCCAGGCTCTGCCATGTAGGTGGTATACAATCAGTAGAAGGCTCTCATCTCGAGCATTTACTGATGAAACATATAGAGGAAAGATCAGGCTTTCTCTTGGATGGAGCTCTGAGGAACTATGGAGTCTGAATGTTGAGAATGACTGACCGCATGATGGGTGGGTTGCTCTGGCTTCTTGCTAGGCTTTTGGGATGACGGGTATCAGTTAGAACCTGTCTAGAACTGTATACAGTATATAAATGTGAAAGATCCTGGGAAAGACCTTATCCTGAAATCAGTATTATCTAAGAATTATACTGAAGGTATAATAAAGTATTTCACATATTATTTGCAGGCTGGCCAAGAAACTTAACAGCACTTCTGTGGTAAAGTTAAGGCTTATACTACTTGGAGCAATACTACAACTAACTAACAAAACAGTAAGTGCTATGTTTGTTGAATTCGACTTTTTAAATGATCTTTAGTATATTGCTGTCTTGTAGAGAAAAGGGCACAAATAGGTAAGACACTGAAGAAGTCACTTCAGTACCAACAACTAACAGTGAAATTAGACTATCTTTGTAGCACCACTCCGATAAACCATTAAATTTATTTTAGTAAAATGTAATACCTCTAGCTCTACTAGTGGACAAAACATGGTGCCAGGGATATAAACCAGTGTCACAGCCAATTACAGCCACACTCAAGTGTTTTACCTCCTATGTTATCTCTGGCCCAACAACAGATTTTAAAATCTTAAGCTTTCTTCCTTTAAAATCAGAAAGAAGGTAAGGTTGCCCATTATCATTACTAATATTTAATTTAGGATTAGATAATTTACAAATGAAATACAAGGAATAAGAAGTAAAATTATTGGGGCCAGAGTTACAGTACAGCAGGTAGGGAGCTTGACTTTCATGTTGCCTTGTACGCTGCTTTCGATCCATGACAACCCACAAGGTCCCTGAGCACTGCTAGTAGTGACTCTTGAGTGCAGAGCCAGAAGTAAGTCTGAGCATCAGACCAATGTTATTGCAAGGTTACTTATCATAGCTAAAATATGGGGCAAATGAGGTGTCTGTTGACAGATGATCAGATAAAGATGATGGTACAATTTATACACTGGAATATTATTCAGTTGTAAAAGAAGATGAGCTTTCGCCATTTCGGCGAGACGGAAAGAGCTCAAGAGAATACTAGGAAGTGAAGTAAGTCAGAAGGAAATTACGTGTGCAATATGAGGGTTCAAAACTGCCGGACAGACAAAAAACAAGGTAAACTGTAGGGGACGCCACTGGGGTCCCCAACAGTGCCGGGAAACGAAGTTCCCTTCTAACCCGAAGCTGGCGGGAATGGATGAAAACTCAGGAATCCGGCGCAGGTTTTAAAATGCTTTACTTATCACAGGTTCAGGCATACAAATCAGCAATAGGAAAAACCCTGTGCTTAGGATCCCCAGCTGGAACCCCAGCCACGTGTAGGCCAAAATGGCGGCCACCACATGTTAAGGCCCTGTAGAGAGGAGACAAAGACAAGACTCCCAAGAAGAGTGCGAGTCCCAAAAGAGAGTCCCAAAAGAGAGGCGCAAGAGAAGAAGCAGCCTAGTTTTATACCCTGCAACTTAGACCTCCCACTATTATGGGAAGCAGGCAGGGTCAAATGCCCTCAGGTAATTTCTCCCAGCACATCACCTAGGCCCTTTTAGATGCTAATGTTTTGAGACAAGATCTTCCTGGAAAAACCTTTCTAGGGTAGAGAGGGGTTTCTGAAATGGCATGCCATTGTACCAAAGACTATGCTAATGCCAGTTAAATATTTCTTCAAGCCTTCACAAGAGCCTCGTCTACTTCACAGTAGTTTTGTATTTTAGTTGCCTTTGGGTTATCAGGGAGCCATGCTTGCTTGCTTGGAGGGAAACAGCATTTCTCTCTGGTCTAATTACTTAGAGATCCAATGTGGCCAGGCAAATATGCTGATAAGATTTAGCTAGTCCCACGATGATTGTGGTAGCATGAGAGAATATTTATACCAGCCAGAATACATGGTCAGATAAACCGCCACATTTAAACTACCCCTATCTGCAAAGCGATCTGCAGGAGGCAATCCAAGGCAGATGCAGAGGCTTTTAGGCTTTTTAGGTGTCTTGCAACAACAAACCAGTGAATGCTTCTAACAGAAGTAAGGCTGCCTGAAGAGAACGGGCTGAGGGGAGACAGATTTGTGTGCAGGAGGAGGGTGGGAAAGTTTAAAGGAAATAGGACAGTTCTGAATCCCAGAGCCTCACTTCTAGACTTGTTACTCTCTAAAAAAATGTAAACCCCCGGGGCGGAGCAATAGCCCAGCAGGTAGGGCGTTTGCCTTGCGGCCGGCCTGTGCCGCCTGGGTTCGATCCCGGCATCCCATATGGTCCCCCAGCACCGCCAGGAGTAATTCCTGAGTGCAGAGCCAGGAGTAGCTCCTGAGCATCGCTGGGTGTGACCAAAAAAAGCAAAAAAAAAAAAAAAAAAAATGTAAACCTCACAAGATACTTATGGTCAGCAATAGAAAATAGAAAATAAACTAATAGCCACCAGTGGATTTTGTGACAACTGGTGATGAATAAAAAAATATGAGACAATTTTCTGAAATCATATTTTTTTTTTGCTTTTTGGGTCACACTCAGCTATGCTCAGGGTTAAACCTGGTTCTGAGCTCAGAAATCACTCCTGACACTGCATGGGGGACCATATAGGATGCCGGGGATCAAACCTTGGTCGGCTGCATGCAAGGAAAAGGCCCTACCTGCTGGACTATCGTTCGGCCCCTGAAATCTTAATTTCAACACTAGTCTCAGTTTAGGAAAACCATCCAAGTAGCAAGAAAAGGGCACATAGTCAACAGATCTCAGAGACGGCACATGCTCTATGGAACTGACCACAGCAGGGAGAGTTTGAGAGATTAAGACTGAGCGAAAAAATGAAAAGGCTGGTCAGCCTGGAGAGCACATCTGGGCAGCTGCTTTTCACAGCGCCAACAGGGTTTGATGCTTGGTGCCACACATCATGCCCTGAGCCCCACCAGAAGAGATCTCAAGCACAGAGCCAGAAGTAAGCCCTAGCAGTGCTGGGTGTGGCCCACAGCACTGACTCCCCAAAGAACAAAAATAAAAGGCTAGTAGGGTGCCTCCCCTGAAAGGACTACATAGTATTCACAAAACAACAGAAGCAGTGCCACTACAAGTTCTTTACTTCGTGTGAGACTCAGTCTAGGACAGGAATTCTCAGCGCAGAGATGTTCCTCCCATGGGTGTAAGCCACAATCTCTGGCCAGCCCTGAGTACTCAGAAGAAGATCCAATACATCTGTTAGACTTAAACTACAGACACTAGATTTTTAGAAAAACTTCTGGAAACTCTGCAGGCCAAGAGAAGCACAATCCCGGAGGGGATGCACTCGTGGGGTCAGGGCTACAAAAGGCAGGAGGAGGACGTGGAGGCACTCTGCTCTACTCAGGGAGAGTTAAACTGGAGTCAGATACAAGCGAAAACACAAGGTCACCCTTTAATTCAAACCTAAGGAGAAGTTCTCCAAACAGGAAGACAGAGGCTAGAAACAATCTTGGGGTACTTCCAGCACATGCTTTTAAACTAGAGTAATTCTAAAACGATACAGACACACATGGAGGCTAGCAGTCTGGACTAAATGGTAGTGAAAAAGGAAAGAACAGAGACAGAGGGAAATCTTAGATCAAATACCTTCTACTGAACTTATGGACAGAAGAAAACTGTGCATTTATTTTAGGAAATGTCTGAACAGACAGACTCACGTATTATGGTACCAATATCCAAGGTCAGGCGGAAACATGGATCAGGAGGCCTTGTCAAAGGTGGAAACTATCACAAATGTGTGGGAGTCAGAGGCTAGGTAAGACAGAGAATGGAACAGTGTACTAATGATTGTCGGAAGTGCTAATACCAACCTAGAACTGAGCATTAAATGCAAGCCAAAAGATACACATGACAACCTCTTAACGTATGTTTGTAATCCACAATGTGGAACGGAAGGAAAGAGAGAGAGAGAAAGAAAAAGAAATAAAGAACGTGCCATAGAGGCAGGCTAGGGGATGGGGGAGGGAATCGGGGGCATTGGTGGTGGGAAATGGGCACTGGTGGAGGGATGTGTGCTGGAACACTGTATGACCAAAACCCAAATATGAACATCTTGTGAACATCTTTGTAATTGTATATCTCACAGTGGTATAATAAAATATTAAAAAAATAAAAAATAAAGGATTGTCTTAGGCAATACAGAGAAAGGAACAGTGTACCAATAACTATTGTAAATGATAATACCAGCATAGAACTGAGCATTGAAAGTAGGCAAAAGGATATACATGATAACCTCTAAATGTATGCATTGCAATCTACAATGTGTAAGAAAAGGAAGAGAGAGAGAGAGAGAGAGAGAGAAGTGAAAATTGCCTGTCATAGACGTAGGGGGGGAGGGGGAAATCATGGCACATTGGTGGAAGGAAATGGGCACTGGTGGAGGGATGGGTGCTGGAACATTGTATGATTGAAACCCAAATATAAACACGTTGGTATTATATGTATATATATATATTTAAAAAATAAAAATAAAAATAAAGGATTGTCTTATGTACTGCAGAATTCTTATTGGGCAAAACCATACATTCATCTTAATTTCAGAAAAGCACCTTTGAGCCAGTAAAATTCATCTCTAATATAGCATATGCTTCTCAATTGTCCTGTGATACTTCCTACTCACCATAATAGATCTATAAGCTCCACAGATATGCAAGAACATAAAGTGTGTTACTATTCTAACTAGAATATCATTGTAAACTCAATAGATAGTAGAATTCTCATAAAATACTAATCTTTAAAAATTTATTGGATAAAAGTGGAAATTACCGCAAACATGAGGGAGTCAGAGGTTGGGTAAGACAGAGAAGGGAACATGTGTGAATAAATGTCAAAAGGGCTGATACCAACATAGAACTGAACATTAAATACAGGCCAAAAATGCACATGATGGCTTCCAAGTGTATGTAGTGCAACCCACAATGTGTAGGAGAAGGAAGGGAGAGAGAGGGAGAGAGAAAAGAGATAAAGAACCTGCCATTTAGGCAGGCTATGGGAGGGGAGGAGGGAATTGGGAACATTGGTGGTAGGATATGGGCACTGGTGGAGGGCGGGTTCTGGAACACTATGTGACCGAAACCTCCAAACATGAACAACGTTGCAATTGTATATCTCACAGTGGTATAATAAAGTATTAATTAAAAAAATTGTTGGATAAAAGTGTCATCTAATTGAAATACTTGAGTGAATATTTGCAAAGCCCTTTGAAATTGTCTTATAATATTGCCATGTTTGTGGAAGGAATTCTAACAAAGCTTTTTATTAATTTACTGAGCTCTTCAGAAACATTGACTTTTAATGTGCTTGAAAAGGAAAACAAAGCAAAAAATTCAACACAATGAAAACTCCCCAACCACTATAATGGAATAATACATGCCACAAAAATAAGGGATTTGTTTATAATATTTCAAACATAAGCAAAGCAGTTTTTGCAATGTAGTCAGATGAATCAAATAAATAACCTTACAGGTAAAATGCAATTTTTAATAAAAATATTTATTATAGTTTAGGCAATAATAGTCAAGCAAGCTTTGACAAACATTTACATCTATGGTACATCAGTGTAACCAAAATATCTCCAGGATAATAATTTAAGGATATTATAACATTGTCACAGGTTTCTCATGTTCTTTGCAGCTAATCCTCCATCTCCTTCTAACTCCAAAAAACTATAATTATTTTAAAAAATTAGATGATCATCTTGACTATACAGGATTGGGTTTCAGTCACTATACATAGTTCTAACACCTATCTCTTCAACAGTGTACATTTCCCACCACCAAAGGTGTTCTTCAAAATATCTTTTGCTTATTTAGATTTTATTTTATTACATTCAATAATGTTTTATAATTTCCACTGAGCAAATATTGCATTTTCTTCATAAAATTTATTTCAATGGATTTTATTTTTATTAGACTTTTCTAAGTGACTGATTCTCACGTTTCATTTTGGAAAAAAAACTTAAACTACCACTATTTGCAAATGACACACATCATACATAAAAAAGCTCTAAAGGGGCCACAAAAAATGCTCCTAGAAACAATAAATCAATATAGCAAAGTAGCCGGGAACAAAGTAAACACACAAAAAATAATCAGTCACATTCTTCCTTAACCTACTACCTTTATTCATTTGTAAACCAAAATGAGCTTATTGCACAGTACCTTTTTCTCCTTTTTGTCTTTTAACATCTATATATCATATTTCCTATATTTGCCTAAGTCCAAGGAATAGGTATGAACTGACTTGATAGTTACATTAGAACTAGGAATGGCTGCAGAAGGGGTAACTTCCTAAAGAGAAAACAACACAACAAAAACCTTAACAACAAAGTTATTACCATCAATATTTGAAGAAAATTTTGTTTAAAAAAGCCAATTGATAAGGATTGGATCATCAGCATATGGTCCTCAGAGTCTCATCAGTAATGAGGCTGAATGCAGGGACAGGGGCAAACCCCAAGAACAGCTGGGTGTGACCTCCATGTCCCCCCCAAAAAAGTAGAATTCCTCTTTCTACATGTGAAAGTAACGTGTTTGCATTTTTTGCGCCTCATAAATATTTACCAAGTTTAAAGGAAATGGTTATAATTCCCCAAATGTTAAGCCTTCAATAACATTTCATTGCATAACCCTACAAAACTAAAATATTTAGAAATTATATTTTGAAACATATATTACTGACCCCATCAGCAAACAAACACACATTCTGGAAGTTAAAAAGATGATTCAAGGGGCAGGAGTGATAGATAGTCCAGCAGGTAGAGTGTTTGCCCTGCAAGTGGGAGGACCCAGATTCTATCTTCAGCATCCCATATGGTCCCCTGAGCACCACCAGGAGTATTTCCTGAGTGCAGAGCATTGCCAGGTGTGACCCAAAACAAACAAAAAATAATATTATTTTTATATTAATATTTATTAATATTTGTAAAATAATAATCAAAATCTTTGTAAAACATAAAAATTGGTTTGAATTCAGCAAATAACATGTGCTGAATATTGAAAAATAGGAAAGGAAAGAAGCATATTTTAAAAATCATTTAAATACAAAATATATGTATTTAAGGAGTTTTACTTAGACTTCATTCCCATAACCTGATGGAATGGTTTGAGGCTCTTTATGTTCTTGGAGCAAGCAGATGCCCTTGGGCTCTACTCGCATGAGACAGGACATATGGAGATGTTACTGGTGCCCGCTCGAGCAAATCAATAATGAACAGGAAGGCAGTGATGACAGTGACTTAGGTATACTTGCTTTACAAGATTTTAAATGTTTATAGGGTTGAGAGTTCAGTGTTATCACAACATACCCATTACCAAGGAGTTAGAACAAACAAAATTTAACTTTTCTCTAATAGAAAAGTTAAAGTTAATAACTTTTCTTTTAACTTTTCTTTAATTTAGGTAATAATACCTAATAAGAACCCTAGAACAAATCCATAGTAGTTAGTTCATAGTTTATCACAGGGTTCTTCTTAGCAACCAAAATTATCCAGAAAGTAAAATAAAGCAATGTCATTGAATGAATGAATAAATGAATGAATGAATGAATGAATGAATGAAAGAACGAACGAACGAAAAAATGAACAGATAAACAGATAAACTAGATATCCCTAAGATTATGGTATTAGAAACAGGAAGATCTCATTCATAGTGTCATGTCTTCATAGTATGATCATTTTCAAAAAACTTCCTGAATACAAACTTGGACACAGTTGATGAGAAAGTGGAAACTCTTAAGTGGCAGCAATACAGCTAGAATACATAAGACTACAGATATAACAAGAACACAAAAAGCAAACTAGTTTCAAGGTGAAATGAGGCATCCAAAACATGGACCGAAAAGATTCTCCTAAGAAAAGGAAAAGTGCCTGCCATAGAGGCAGACTGGGAGAAAGGGAAGGGAATCTGGGGACATTGGTGATGGGAAATATGCACCTGTGGAGGGATGGGTGCTGGAACACTGTATGACTGAAACCCAATCATGAACAACTTTGTAATTATATATCTTATGGTAGTATACTGCACGGCAGAGCCTGGCAAGCTACCTGTGTCATATTTGATATGCCAGATACCAGTAAAAATTATAGACCTCATTCCCACTACCTGATGGAATTGTTTTGAGACTATTTATGTTCCTGGAGCAAGCAGGTGCCCTTGGGCTCTACTTGCATGAGACAGGTCATATGGAGATGTTACTGGTGCCCGCTCGAGCAAATCGATGATGAACGGGAAGACAGTGACAGTGACAGTGATGGTAGTATAATAGAATTTTAAAAAATAAATGAATATGAGGCCGGAGCGTAGTCCAGCGGGTAAGGCATTTGCCTTGCACGCGCCAGCCTGTGCTGGCCAAGATCGACCCTCGGCATCCCATATGGTCCCCTGAGCACCACCAGGAGTAATTCCTGAGTGCAGAGCAAGGAGAAACCCCTGAGCATCACTGGGTGTGACCAAAAGAAAAGCAAAAATAAATAAATGAATGAATGAATGAATGAATGGTCATTTGCCTTGCATGCAGCCGACCCAGGTTCAATTGTCAGCATTCCATATGGTCCCCCCACGCTGTGCCAGGAGTAATTCCTGAGGACAGAGCCAAGAGTAACCCCCTGAGCATTGCTGGATGTGACCCAAAAAGCAAAATAAATAAATAAAATAAATGAATAAAATAAAAAAAAGCAAACTGTTGTATGTAACTATGCAGTTCAAAGTTGGGAAATATGATGTCTCCTCTCTTCATTTGGATTATTTTTCCTATTCAAGGGATTTAATTATATACACAATGGAATACTATGCATCTCTCAGAGAGAAAAAAATCATATAATTTGCAGAAACTGCAAATTCCTAGTGGATAGAACTAGAGGATAATATGCTGAGTGAAGTCAGTCACAAGTAAAGGAATGTATTCATGAGCTACATTGCAACAGTATATCTTACTGTAATTGAAAAACATAAAGGAATCACTTGATCACTTGACATCCTGTTATTCATCGATTTGCTCTAGCGGACGCCAGTAACATTTCCATTTGACCCTATTATGTGCCAGTGTAGCCCAATGGCATCTGGTTGCTCAGGGATATGAAAAGCCTCAAACCGTTCATTCAGGGTCTTGACGAAGAAGTCTGACCATCTTGTAGGTGGGCGGCTGTCGGGGCGCTCCGCCGGGGTCCCCCGACAGTGCCGGGAAGCGAAGTTCCCTTCTACCTCCGCCGGCCGCGAGGAATGGATGAACACTCAGGGATCCGATGAGGTTTTAAAAGACTTTACTTATCACAGGTTCAGGCATACAAATCAGCAAAAAGGAAAAACCCGATGCTTAGGATTCCAGGCTAGAACCCCAGCCACGTGTAGGCCAAGATGGCGACCACCACGCTGTATAACTTCCAAGGGGAAAAACGCCTTACAAGGCGGGATTCCACCGGGAAGAAGAAACCCGGGAGAGTGGGAACCGGCAAGTTTATACCCCCCCTACCCCCGCAACTCAGACCTTCCTCCCATTGTTATGGAAAGCAGGGGAGGGTCCAATGCCCTCAGGTAACCCCCTCCCTGCATCTCACCTAGGGCCTTTACTGTGCTAATGTTTTGAGCCGGGAAGGGAAGGCCTTTGAAATGTAGAGAAGGGGGTTTCTGAGATGGCATGTCACTGTACCAAAGATCAACACCAATGCCAGTTAAATATTTCTCCAAGCCTTCACAAGTCTCCTCTACTTCATTGTAGTTTTATATTTTATCAGGGGAGCCATGCTTGTTTGTTTGGAAGCAAACAGCATTTCTCTCTGGTCTAATTAGGTGTCCTTACGTGGTGTCCTTACTTAGGTGTCCTTACGTGGCCAGGCTAATATGCTGGTAAGATCTAGCTAGTCCCACGATGATTGTGATAGCATGGGAGAATATTTATACCAGCTAGTACAGCATACATGGTCGGATAAACTGCCACATTTAGACTACCCCCTTATCTACGGAGTGATCTGCGGGAGGCAATCCAGAGCAGATGCAGCGGCCCTTAGGAGTCCTGCAACAGGCGGCCACGTGATCTTTTGACATCCTGTGAGATCCAGTCTGTAATGGCTCTAGTCCAGCAGTCATCTCCAAATCGCATTACATGTCCAGCCCATCTGATTTTCGATGAACTGGCAAAGAGACAGCATCTCTGACTCTGGAACAGCGACGGAGGTCAGAGCTACGAACTCCTTCTTTCACTTGAGTGAGGTGTGATATTCCAAGCATAGCTCTTTCGATTCCCTCTTTGGGAGACCCGAATAGTATTCTCATCCTGCTTTTGTAGGGCCCAGGTCTCTGAGGCGTATGTTAGTGCAGGGAGAACAATGGAGTGGAAGAGATGTGCCTGGAGCCAGAATTTCTTTGTCCTTTTAGCTATTTATTCAATGCTTTTGAAGGCATTCCATGCCGCTCTCTTCCTCTTGCACAGCTCAGGTTTTAGGTCGATCATCATGTTGACTTTTTGACCTAGGTACACATAACTGCTGCATTCAGAGATGTTTGTTCCATTGAGAGTGAATGGGGCCTCTGGAACTAGCTCATTTATCAATACTATGTTCATGAACATAGTTTTGTTGAGATTCAGCTGTAGACCTATCTTGCCACATTCTTGGTTGAAGTCGGCCAGCATTTGTGGCACTTGGCTAATGTTTGGTGTTATTAGAATGATGTCATCAGTGAAGCGGAGGTGGTTTAGTCACCAACCATCTATCTTCACTCCCATTCCTTCCCATTCTAATTGTCGCATGATGTTCTCAAGGGTCGCTCTGAAGAGTTTTGGTGAAATGGCATCACCCTGACGAGCTGCTCTTTTGACATTGATGATCACCTTTTTGCAGAATGGTGAGATCCTGGTGGTGAATCCATAATACAGCTCACAAATGATCTTGATGTATTGGGTTTGAATGCCCTGTTTGGCTAGGGCTTTGATGACTGTTTCAGTCTCCACAGAATCAAAGGCTTTCTGTAAATCAATGAACGTGAGACAGAGTGGCGTCTTGAACTCCCACAAACTTCAATGAACTTGGTTACCGTGTGTATATGGTCGATTGTGCTGAATCCTTTACAGTTTGCTCGCATGGTTGTCCTTCATCTAATGTTCTGTCAATCCTGTTCAGGATGACTCGAGTGAACAGCTTGTAGATGACGGACAACAGGCAGATGGGGGTGATAGTTGCCACTGTTATGGATGTCTCCCTTCTTGAACAGTAGAACTGTCCGGCTAGTTTTCCATTGGGAGGGCACCTTGCATTCGGACAGGTAGCGTGTGAAGAGCCGAGCCAGTGTATTGATGAGTACTGAAGGCAGATTCTTCAGGTGTTCGGGTCTGACTTTGTCTAGGACTGGTGCTGTTCCCTTCTTTACTGATGAAACGGCATGTCGGATTTCAGAAGGGAGAACGTTGGGAATGACATGTCCATCCTGCAGAATTTGGTATGTGGGCAGGTGGACGTGGCTATCGAAGAGATCTGAGTAGAAGTCATGGATAATCTCCTCCATTGTCTTCCTGGAAGATGTGATAGTTCCATCAGGACCTTGGAGGGCAGTCATCTTGGTCTTATAGTTGGCGAAGGACTTTGCGGGTGTTGTGAATGCTTTTCCTGGCTTCTGCTGCATCTTCTAGTATTTCTGCTCTTCTCTCTTTGAGATCTTCCTTTATCGCTTCTCTGCACTGCTTTGCTAGCTTGGATATTCGTAATTGGTTGCCTGAGGCTCCTGCCTTGCCACCTTGGTGAATGAGCTCCAGAGTTTTTGAAGACAGGCATCCTTTTGTTGCTTTTTTCTCTCTCAGCATTCTTCGCACAATCATGGAGTTGCTGAACCAGTCGGTTGTACTCTTCATTGATGTCATCAATGATGGTATCTTCCCATGTTGCCGCAGTGGTGCCAAAGAGTTCCCAGTTGGTGGTCGTTCTGGGAGTTCTCTTCTTAAACTTTGCAGCCTTTTCTCCCCATTGCGTGAAGTAGAATTTTGCACAAAGGAGATGGTGGTCCAATCCTCTTTGGAATTTTGGGACAACAGCAACATAGGTCATATAAGATATGAAATTATATCTTTAATAATGAAGACTTAGTAAAAAAAGCTAAAAAGGCAACATAAAGAGAATTGATCCAAACAATTGATTTGGTAAGGGAGCATGAGAAGCAGAAGCTGTGGGTCCTTGGGAGAGGAAGTGGATACACTGATGATGTGTATGGAGTTGGAACTCTGTGCATGAAGGAGAATTATTAATGACATTGAATAAACACAGAGATACTTACCTGGCAGCGGAGATACCATGATCATGAATAAACACAGAATCTCAATTTAAATTTTTTTTAAAATCTTAAACTGCTGAAGGATTTTAGACTGTAACTCTACTTGTGTCAACAATGAATAAGAGCTTGAGTTGCTCTATAATCCTATAAAATTTTAGTATGGTCATTTAAAAAGTGTATTCATTTATGACTTTTGAAGGCTATGATTTATTTTACTCAATAAAAATGTTGAAGGCTTCAATGACTTACATTTTCTTCTATAAATTATATATTTATTTATCCAATATATAACCCATTTCCATTGAACTTATTTTTCGTATTAGGTATAGGTTGAAATTAATCTCCCACTTAAGTTAAACTTAAGTTACATTTAAAAAAATATGATATGAGAATAGGATTAGTGACTAGCGGCACAGTACAGCAGGTAATGTGTTTGCCTTTGCATGTGACTGACAGGTTTGAAACCTGCTTATTTGATCATCTCCAATAGTCCCCTGATACCTGCAATGAGTGATCCCTGACTGCAGAACCAGGAGTAAATCTTCCTTTCTGGGGTGTAGTTTCTGATAAAGATAATTTGTTGTGTATGAAAAGAGAAGCTAAAGCTAAGTGGGAGAAAGTCAAATCCCAGAAAGCAGAGAAGGAATATGAGAAAATGGAAACAAGAACAAGGCGGGGGGATAATTAATAAGTTGTTTGTAGTATGGCTGATATTTTTTTTGAAGGGTCAGAGACGATAGATGTGAAATTTTTAGAAAATTTTGAGTTTTAAATACTGTCTAATCCATTTTGGTGTCCTCCAGAGAACCTCCCTAACAATTACATTCCTCTTCACAGGACTATGGAGATAAACTTTCTTTTATTTTTAATGTGACTATGTGACTGAATATCAACTTTGGAATATTAACAAAATTTGAAGGAATATTGGCTTCAAAGCAAGAACAGAAATGTACAAGTAAATTCATTTACACCCATAATCATTTAGCTAAAACCAAAGAAATTACACAAGAGCAGGTAAATAAAAGAATACACTGGGGGCCAGAGTGATGGCACAGTGGGGAGGGTGTTTGCCTTTGCATGCGGCCGACCTAAGCTCAATCCCTGGCATCCAATATGGTCCCCCTAGCATCGCCAGGAGTAATTCCTGAGTGAAGATCCAGGAGTGATCCCTGAGCATTGCCGGGTGTCACTCCCCAAAATAATTTTCTCCCAAAACACCGGGAAATCATGGAAATTCAGTCTTATTACACATACCCACTTATGTCAGACAAACAAAAAATGTTATAAGATCAAGACACTTATGCAGGCAAAATACCTGGGAACAGACCCTAGACAGTCCTGAAGTAGAATTGTGTGTCAAAAAGCCACAAATACTTAAATTCTTTTTCTTTTTTTAAGTCCAGTGTGTCTCCTAAGATGTTTAGAAACTAAAGTTCTTGAAGAATATCAACAGGAGAGTAGACAAAATGTCAACTACCACTAACATTCCTTAGAAATATATAAACTATGACAAGAGAAATCATATAAACTCTAAATGCTGTCTCCATAAAGTTTAATGTTTTCATTTTTAGTGACAAATGGCACTGGTAAACACTGGTAAACATATCTAAGAGTGGAAAATTTATCAGACTTATTTAGCAATAGAGACACAATGCACAAAAAATTGGATAGATGAAGAAAACTGCTATTCAGTAGTCAGAGCACAGTGATTCTCACATCACTGAATGTTGAGTTTATTGTAAAAACCATGTTTGAGGGGAATAGCAGTTTCATATAAATGAAAGATATGAGAAACAAAAATTCAAGGACTAGAGAGATAGAGACCCGTGAAACAGAGTGTGTTTTTGTTTGTTTGTTTGTTTGTTTGTTTGTTTTAGTGTAACAGCTCTGTGAATGATGCCCAGGACAATATTCCAGTATCACTTCAAGAAGCAACCCACTTTTTGAACTCAAGTAAAAAAAATGCAAAATGTTTTTACAATAACATATAATCTGGCTTTTGCACCCAATTCTGCTATTTTGTATGATCTTTTGCTAAACATCACAGTGACTGTAAAAGGTTAAAATTACAGTTACTGTTCACAAAAAAATCTAAAATTATTTTAGTAGTAGTGCAATGATAGGGAAACAGTAGAAAACATGACTCAATGTGATATAATATGACAATATCAACAATACCAAAATCCAGTTCCTGTTGGTTCCAAATCCTGTGTTCCTTACAACTAAAGATTATTTGTACAGTAATTTAGCATACTCCTTATAGAGCATCTGTTTAGCCTCAAAGAGCCTTTTGTTGTCTTCTCCTCATTCCTTTCACAACACAAAATTTCATAGCTAATCTAAAGAGATTCATTGTAAAGTATGTTTATTTGTAGTGACTGGGTAAGGAGTTATTGATCTCAGGATGGATAGAGGAATGATCTCTCTGACTTTTTTAAATGACAAAAATACAAAATTACGAGTAATATGTCACTGAAGTTATTGTCTGAGTATTTACTGACCTGGCTGATGTTTGTGACCTCAGGGGAGTAAAAAAACTGGGGATGTGTGTAACTAGGGAAATTGTTTTGGGAAATGTACACTGTAAAGTTGCTAAAACACTATATGGCTGAAACCCAATCACAAACAATTCTGTAACTGTATTTCATGGAGATTCAGTTAAAAAATACATTAATATAACAAAAAAGGAAAAGATTGACCCACAATCTTCTAGTTCAAACCCTCACTTTCTCTGATCTAGAAATTTTTGCCTAATCTTCCTTTTATCTGTCTTCAGAGTTATCTTCAAGATCACACAGCTTTTCTAGTTAGTTACCCTGTCACTTAGTAAAGTACAATATTCCCATATGTTCTCTTGATCTCATCCTTCCCTATCCTTGCAACTTCATAATGGTATGTGATCTCTCCAATTTCCCTTTGCCCATTCTCACTTAGACTACCTAACAATCTAAACTTGCTGCTGCAAGAATATACTTAATTTAGATGAATATAATACCACAATACTGGTGAATCAAAGGCAATTTAATAAATAATATTGTAAATGCTAATTACTACCAGTAAATAATATTCATCCTACTACTGCTACAGGAGTACTATTAGCACTCCTCCTGTTGCGTATTTTCTGTTCCTCATGTTTATGATTATAATTATGACTGTAACTGTGACTAATAATTATGATTAATCAGTTCTATTGAAACACAGAATATTATAACTCCAGTTTCTACCAAAAAAATCATAAAATTTAGAGAGTTTAAGTAAAAAATACCTAAGATTCTAAAATTATAAAGCAATGAACAAAATCTAGACTATTTAATTTAAAAGTTTCAACTTTTTTTACACCATAATCACTCCCAAAGAAAATAATAAATTGTTGAGAATGGAGAGATAGTACATCAGATAGGGTATTTCCCTTGCACACTGTTTACCCAGGTTCAATTACAGCATCACCTAATGGTTCCTTGACCCCACCAGGAGTGATCCCTGTGTGTACAGCAGGAGCAAGTTCTTAGGACTTCAATGTGTGGCTCTCAAATGAAGGCTAAGAGAAGGAAGAGGAGGGCGAGGGGACAAAGAGGAGGAGCAGAAGAGGAAGAAGAAGAGGAAGAGTAGTAAATCTTTATCTTGCAAACAATGACATAGATATGACTGTTAGAGAAAATGGAAAATTATGGGTGAATTACATAAAAATTGTTATGCCCACTTCTGAAATTAAAAATCTAAAAGTACGCTGAACTTGTATCTAATATTTGACTGAAGTCCAAAGAAAAGAGACATATCTGCAGTCAATCAGAGCAGCTGGTTCTTCATAGTCTGAAATTTTGCCATTATTTAAAAATATAAAGACAGAATGTAACATGTTAGAAGTAAAATGTCAGCTGATGTCCTTAGTCAAACTGAAAATTGCTTTATTTTTTATAGTGTTCTAAAATGATACTATACAAACACTTTGACCTAGTGAATAGACAGTTCAATTTCTTATATTGGCATTAAAGTATATAGATACATTAAATTAAAAAACTAACATTTTCAAGAAATAATACATGCCCCTCAAAAATAATTTTAGGTCTATAAATGCCTAGAATTCACAGTAGCTAAAAAAAAGGCCTATTCTGAAAATGTCTGTTTTATTTTCTCATCCAGTATTAAAGCATAAAATACAGTAATAGAGTAGCTTGTTTGTTTGTTTGTTTGTTCATTTGTCTTTCCTATTTTTATCTAGTCCCTCCTGGTGCTAATCTTACAAAGAGACCAATGCGAAAAAGCCCACCCACAAAATGGCAGGAACTTGGGGAAATTCACCCAAAAGCAGTTTCAGCCATGCATACGCTTTCATGTATTTGTTTTAAATATTTTTCATATTTTGTTATTTTCATATGTAGGTAAGTTAATCTACTATACCCTGTTGTCCATATTTCAAAAAAGAAACTGCCATAATATAGTCTTATATTTTTACTGTTTTCTTTTTTCTTTTTTAACTGATTTCTTAAAATTAAATTTCTGACAAACATCTTCAAAATCAAACCACTTACTCATTTATCTCAATTATTATTACTCTGGAAGCGCCTGACTACATTAAAAAACCAGTTCATGAAATTTTGCTTCTGATACTGGAAACACCATCTCAATTATCATTTACTACAATTTCACTACCAACACAGACTCAGGAAAACTTAGAACTTCAAGTAAATTAATTTAGATGATTAATTTGATATGTGGAAAAGCATGCTTCACAAAATAATATATGTACACATACTTTTGCATCTCTGATTCTGATAATTTATGACTAAGCAACAAATTCTCTGAAACAGTGTTTGTTTGTAATAGCTCATAATTTTACCATATCCTAGACCAGAATTAAAATCAGGCACAGTAGATACCTTGTCTTTGTTCTATAGTATCAGAGTCAAGTACTGTATACTGAATGTCCATGTTCTCTCAAAATTCCTATTTTGAAAACCATAACCCCAGTTTGATGCCAGCAGAGCTGGGTTCTTAGAGAAGTAATTAATGTCTATTAAATTATGTAATCGAGATAGCATCCTCGCAACTAGCCCATAGAAGGAAAAGCCAGAGCATTTTCTGCTTCTGTCTGAGGATACGGCAAGAGGAGCATCTGCAACCAGAGAGCTCGACCAGAAACCAAAGTGAGCAGAACTTTGATCTTGTGCTCCAGTCTCCAAAACTGTGAGAAAGAAATTTCTGTTATTTAAGCAGAGTCACCCAGAACCTTGCTGCGGCACTCAGAGCTGATAAAAAAAAAGAAAGAACAGATCTTGCTCTGTTTTCCTTCTCCTACATTCTCTTTTCCTCTTTCTCTTCCCCTTTCCATCTTTTTTTTTCCTTCTCTCTAACTTCCACAGAGCACAGAAGCTGCTACTTAGATGTTTCATGACATATCAGGGCTTCAAAAAAAAAGGTGTTTCAAAGCAATAAGACAAAGTCAAGAATGCAACACAGTGTCTATTACTTAAAATGCCAATAACATTCTGATTTACTTTTCACTGGGGACTTGAAAAGATATGTTAGAATTGCTGATTTCATCTTTATCCTGAGGCAGTATTTTCAGGGAATTATTTTTGTCTTAAACAGGGTCAAACTAGCTCATAAGTTCAAAGATCTGAGAATTGGGGAGCCAATGATAGAATTACAGTCTAAATCCAAAGGCTTACACAATAGTAGTCAGAGACTTCCAACACTGCTCTATCAACTCTTGATAGATCAACAAGAATGGAACTCACCAAGGAAATACTGGCCCTGAGGGAAGAAATGGAAGATAGAGGGCTGGTTGATATATACAGGGTTTTTCATTCCAAAAAAGCTGAATACACATTGTTCTCCAGTGCATACAGAACATTCTCAAAGATAGACCACATGCTGAGCTACAAAAAATACCTCAATAAAATAAAAAGATAGAAATCGTGTCAACTATTTTTACAGACAATGATGCACTGAAAATGGAAGTTAACAACATAAAGAAACAGGGAGTTAAGCCAAACACCTGGAAACTGAACAGCTCACTGCTGAACAACCAGTGGGTCACAGAAGAAATCAAACAGGAAATCCAAAGATTCCCAGAAACAAATGAAAATGAAGACACCAACTATCAGAACTTGTGGGACACAGCAAAAGCTGTGTTAAGAGGAAAGTTCATAGTTCTGCAAGCATTCATAAGGAAAAAGAAAGGGCCCACATAAGTAGCCTGACTTCACAGCCCAAAATGCTACAAAAAGACCAACAAAAAGGAAACAAAACAAGGCATAAAAAGGAAATAATAAAATTTAAAGAGGAAATCAAGAGCTGGAAACCCAAAAAACAATCCAAAATATTAATGAAACCAAGAGCTGGTTCTTTGAAAAACTAAACAAGATCGACAAACCACTGGCAAGAATTGTAAGGGCAGGGAAAGAGAGAACCCAAATAAACAGAATTAGAAATGAAAAGGGGGACATCACAACAGAAACCACAGAAATTCAAACAATCATCAGAGATCACTTTGAGAGTCTGTATGCCATGAAACATGAGAACTTGGAAGAAATGGATATATTCCTGGGGATTCCTATAACCTCCCATGGCTGAAACAAAAAGACCTGCAGTACTTGAATAAGCCTATCACCATTGAGGAAATTGAAGCAGCAATTAAAAGTCTGCTCAAACACAAAAGCCCAGGTCCAGATGGATCCATTAGTGAATTCTACCAAATTTTTAAGAAGGACCTACTCCCAGTCCGTTTCAAGCTCTTCCAGGAAATAGGAGAAACTGAAATGCTCCCAACAGTTTCTATGAGGCACATATCACCCTCATACCCAAAGCAGGAAGAGATAACACAATGAAAGCAAACTAGAGACCCATCTCCTTGATGAACACAGATGCTAAGATCTTCAACAAAATACTAGCAAACAGAATCCAAAGACTCATCACAAAGATTATACATCATGATCAAGGATTCATCCCGGGAACGCAAGGATGGTTCAACATTCGCAAGTCAATCAACATAATACATCATATCAATAAGAGAAAAAATAAAAACCATATGATCAGATGAATATGTGCAGAGAAAGCATTTGACAAGATCCAGCACCCGTTCATGAATAAAAACCCCCAAAAAATGGGAATTGAAGTAACCTTCCTCAAGATAGTCAAAGCTATGTACCAAAAGCCCACAGAGAGTATCATTCTCAATGGGGCAAAATTAAAAGCCTTCTCCCTAAGATCAGGGACAAGACAAGGTTGCCCCCTTTCACCTCTTTTATTCAATATAGTACTGGAAGTACTTACCATAGCAGTCAGAGAAGAAAAGGACATTAAGGGCATCCAGATAGGCAAAGAAGAAGTCAAGCTATCACTATTTGCAGATGACATGATATTATACCTAGAGAACCCTAAACTCTCTACCAAAAAACTCCTAGAAACAATAGACACTTATAGTAGAGTGGCAGGGTACAAAATCAATACCCAAAAGTCTGTGGCTTTCCTATATACAAATAACGAAATAGAGGAAAGGGATATTAAGAACATGATCCCATTCACAATTGTGCCACAGAAAATTAAATACCTAGGAATCAGTTTGACGAAGAACATAAAGGACCTCTACAAAGAGAACTAAAACACATTACTTCAAGAAATAAAAGAGGACACAAGGAAGTGGAAACACATTCCCTGCTCATGGATTTGGGAGAATCAAGTGGTCAAAATGGTAATACTCCCTAAAGCTTTATACAAATTCAGTACCATCCCTATAAGGATACCCATAACATTCTTCAAAGAAATTAACCAAAAACTTCTGAAATTTGTATGGAATAATAAACCCCCACGGAGAGCTAAAGCAATCCTTGGGCAAAAGAAGACCGGAGGCATCACCTTTCCCAACTTCAAACTCTACTACAAAGCAGTGGTAATTAAAACAATATGGTATTGAAATAAAAATAGACCTGTGGACCTATGGAATAGAGTTGAGTATCCTGACAACCAACTTCAAATACATAAACAATTAATCTTCGATAAAGGAGCAAAAAGTATGAAATGGAGTGAAGAAAGCCTCTTCAACAAGTGGTGCTGAGAAAACTGGGCAGCTACATGTAAAAAAAATAAATTTAGACTTCTGTTTATCACCATGCACAAAAATCAGATCAGAATGGATTAAAGGGGGCCAGAGTGATAGCCCAGCGGATAGGGCATTTGCCTTACCGCCGGCCTGCCTGTCCTGCGCCCCGGGGTTCCATCACTGGCATCCCATATGGTCCCCGAGCACCGCCAGGAGAAATTCCTGAGTGCAGAACCAGGAGGAACCTGAGCATTGCTGGGTGTGACCCAAAAAGCAAAAAAATGAATTAAAGATCTCAATATCAGACCTGAATCCATAAAGTACATCGAAGAAAACATAGGAAAAACCCTCCACGACATTGAAGCTAAAGAAAACAAGAAACACCACTAACAAAACAACTAGAAGAAAAGATAAACATATATGGGACTACATGAAGCTAAAAAGCTTCTGTACCTCAAAAGAAACAGTGACCAAGATACAAAGAGAGTCCACAGAATGGGAAAGAATATTCACCCAATACCTATCTGTTAGTATCCAGGATATATCAAGCACTGATAGAACTTTACAAGAAGAAACAACCAACCCCATCAAAAAATGGGGAGAAGAAATGAACAGAAACTTCAGCAAGGAAGAAGTTCAAATGGCCAAAAGACATGAAAAAATGCTCATAATCATTAGTAATCAGAGAGATGCAAATCAAAACAACAATGAGATATCATTTTACACCACAGAGATTGGCACATATCCAAAAGAGCAAGAACAACAAATGCTGGCGTGAATGCAGGGAAAAGGGGACACTCAAACATTGTCGGTGGAAATGTGGACTGGCACAGCCGTTTTGGAAAACAATATGGACATTCCTCCAAAAACTAGAAATTTAACTTCCATTTGACCCAGCCATACCACTCCTGGGAATATACCCTGGGAAGCCAAAAACATGCAGCACAAACACCATCCCTACTTTTATGTTCATAGCAGCGTTATTTACAATAGCCATAATCTGGAAATAACCAGAGTGCCAGAAAATTGATGACTGGCTAAAGAAACTGTGGTACATCTACACAGAGGAATACTATGCAGCTGTTAGAAAAACGAAGTTAGGAAATTTGCCTATAAATGGATGGACATAGAGAGGATCATGTTGAGTGAATTAGCCAGAAGGAGAGAGACAGATATAGAATGACTGCATTTATTTGCATGACATAAATACACACACACACACACACACACACACACACACACACACATATATATATATATATATATATATATATATATATATATATATTATGATACCGATATCCAAGGTCAGGTGAAATGTGGATCAGGAGGTCTTGCTAAAGGTGGAAACTACCACAAATGTGTGGGAGCAGAGGTTAGGTAAGACAGAGAAAGGAACTGTGGGCCAATAATTGTTGAAAGTCTATTACAATCCACAACATGTAAGAGAGGGAAGAGAGAAAGAGGAAGAAAAGAAAGAGAACGAGAAAGAGAAAAAAGAGATGGAGAACCTGCCACGGAGGCAGGCTAGGGGAGTGGGGAGGGTATCGGGGACATGGTGGTGGGAGGTGGCACTGGTGGAGGGATGGGTGCAGAACACTGTATGGCTGAAACCCAAACATGAACATTTTTGTAATTGTCAAAAAATAATTAATTAAAAATAAATCCAGAGGCTTAAAAAAAGATGGACAATATTTTAGGACAGAAGGTGAATATCCTAGCTCAAGCAGAGGGATAAAAAGTCACATTATTTCTATGTTTCTATTTTCTAAAGTTCTTCAGTAGCATGGATGAGGAAAGTCATTATTCTGTTTGATTCAAATGCAAATGTCATCCAGAAACACCCTCACAGACACACTAAATAAATTATGTTTTACAGCTATCTGGGCATAATCCAGTCAAGTTGGCACATAGAAATATACAAAATGGAATTTAGAAGTGGAATTTATCTATGAGGTGCAGAAACGGTTCAACAAATCAGTTTTTATATGTTTATTTGTATGTGTATATATTTTTGTCATGCAAATAAATGCAGTCATTTCCGTTTTAATTTTGACATTAGTAAAACTGGAAGAGGAAAACAAACACATGATCTTTTATACAAATGAAGAAAAAATATTTGATAAAATTCAATATTTTTTCCTGATACATACTCTCAAAATTAGACCTATTGAAGGAATTTGCTTCAAAAACAGATATCATACATGAAAATCTAATTGATAATATTACACCATGAAAAATTTAGATTTTGGTTTGATATACAGGCAAGTGGCCTATTCTAGCCACTTCTTTTCACATATTACTGAGAATCCTATGAGAGAAATTAGCCAAGAAAATAAATTAAAAAGAATACTAATGAGATTAAAAAGATAACTTATCTATTTGTATTTTTTCCTGTTTTCTTCAATATACCTTATAGATTCATGTCTAATGTTGAGATATTTAATCCATTTCTGACTTTTGTGCATGGTATTAGGAGATCTAAGTTCATTTTTCTTTTTACTTGTAGCTGTCCAGTTTACCCACCAACATTTGTTGAAGACTTTCTTTGCCCCACTTAATATATTTTGCACTTTATTGAAGATTAAGTGATTGTATATTTTAGGAGAATGTGTTTCCAGATATTCAGTTTTATTCCATAGGTCTACAGGTCTGTCTATATACCAATATCATGCCCGTTTTAATTACTTCTACTTTGTGGTAGAGTTTGAAGTTGGGGAAAGTGATGCCTCCCATCTTCTTTTTCCCAAAGATTACTTTAGCTATTCATGTGGGATTATTATTCCATACAAATTTCAGGAGTCTTTGGTCAATTTCTTTGTAGAATGTCATGGGTATCCTTTTAGGGACCACATTTAATCTGTATAAAGCTTTAGGACTATTACCTATGTTAATTCTCCCATTGTTTTAATGATGTTAATTCTCCCAATCCATGAGCAGGGAATGTGACTCTATTTCCTCAGGTCCTCTTATTTCTTGAAGAAAATTTTTGTGTAGTTTTCTTTGTAGAGATCCTTTACATTCTTAGTCAAATTGATTGAAAGAATTTAACAAGACCCAAAATCTGTTTATGATTTAAAAAATACTCTCCATAAAATTGGAATTGAAGGAAACTTCCTCAATATAATCAAAGCCATCTACTACAAGCCCACGCGAGTATCATTCTCAATGAGGAAAAACTGAAAGCCTTCCCTAGAGATCGGGGGATAAGACAAGGCTGCCCACTCTCACCACTTCTATTAATATTAGTACTGGAATTACTTGCCATAGCAATCAGAGAGGAAAAGGACATTAAGGGCATCCATATAGGAAAGGAAGAAGTCAAGCTATCACTATTTTTAGTTGACATGATATTATACCTAGAGAACCCTAAATTCTCTAAAAAGCTCCTAGAAAAATAGATTAGTATAGTAGAGTGGTAGGGTACAAAATCAATACCCAAAAGTCAATGGCTTTCCTATATGCAAATAACAGAAGAGAAGAAAGGGGTATTAAAGAAATGATCCCATTCACAATTGCGCCAAAAGGAAATACTTTATTATTTATGTATTAATCAAAAATATTCTTAAACTCAAGATGAAAAAAAATAGAATGGTAGTTTTCAGAGGTCTGAGCAATGTGAAAATAGGGCCAATGTTATTTACAGGAGCATAAGTTTCAGTTATGCTAGAAATTGAACTCCCATTTGAACCAGCAATATCACTCCTGGGAATATACCCTGGGAGCCCAAAACACAAAGCAAAAAATGCAATCCACACTTCTATGTTCATTGTAGCACTATTCAAAATAGCCAGCATCTGGAATTAACTCAAGTGCCAAGGACAGACGACTGGATAAGGAAACTATGGTATATCTACACAATGGAATACTATGGAGCTGTTTGGAAAAATAAACTCATGAAATTTGCTTATAAATGTATGGACATGGAGACTATCATGCTGAGTGAAATGACTCAGAAGGAGAGGAATAGACATAGAATGATTACACTCATTTGTGGGATATAAAAATGCCTAGGTGAGGTCCTGGCAGAAATTACCTGAGGGCATTTGACCCTGAAGGCTTCCCATAAAAGTGGGAGATCTGGGTTGCAGGGATATAAAACTAGGCTGCTTCCTCTCATCTCTCTCTTTGGTGGGTCACTTGCACTCTGTCTCTGTCTCTGTCTCTCTCTGTCTCTCTGTCTCTGTCTCTGTCTCTGTCTCTGTCTCTCTCTCTCTCTCTGTCTCTGTCTCTCTCTGTCTCTCTCTGTCTCTGTCTCTGTCTCTGTCTCTCTCTTTCTGCTGGCCCCGTGACTATGTCTCCTCTCTACAGGGCCTTAACATGTGGTGGCCTCCATCTTGGCCTACACATGGCCAGGGCCCAGCCAGGAATCCTAAGCACAGGATTTTTCCTATTGTTGATTTGTATGCCTGAAGCTGTGTTAAGTAAAGCATTTTGAAACTTCGCTGGATTCTTGAGTCTTTCTCCATCCGTGGCCACCGATACCCTGGGGCAAAAGAGGATCCCTGACCCTGCTCCCGGATTTTGTGCGGGGTGCCTCAGTGTTTCCCTGCAGGTCAGGAGAACTGGCCCATGTTTGGGTTTGTCACAACAGGGGGAAAGGACAGAGAGTAGATAGGATAAAGAAGGGACCACTATGACAATGACAATTGAAAATTATCACTCTAAACAAGAATTAAGGCCACTCTGGATTCAATGACTCCATTCTAGACACAAATTGAGGTAAACATAAGTAAAGGTCACTTGTCACTTGTCTTCCCGGTGTTCATCAGTTTGCTCTAGCAGTTACCAGTAATGTCGCCATTCATTGGGAATGAGGTGCATTATTGTTACTGTTTTTCGCATATCAAATATGGCACAGGTAGCTTGCCAGGCTCTACCATGGCTCTGGGTTCATCCCAGAGAGTCCAGTCCTTTTCTGATAACCTTACAAAATATATGTACTACAAACCATAATAACCAAAAGCAAGAGAGAGAGAGAGAGAGGTGTCTCCTGTAGTGGCAAAGCCTGGGACAGGGGGTGGAAAGAGGGAAACTGGGGATAACTTAAAATTAAGTAAAATTTTTTGTGCTCTCACAACAAAAGATAACACAAAGGGAAAATTAAGACTGTAACTCTGGATTGATAAATGTTAGTTTTATTGTGGCTATTTCACAATTTATATGCATATCAAAATATCAAGTTATATACATTAAATATATTCAGGTTGTATTTATAATTATCATACACCAAGGCCTGGAAATTATAGGAGTCAATATTTCATGTAAATGTGTATAAATATTTATATCTAGTAATAATAAAAACAACTAGTAAAAATAGAATTCCAATCATCTTACTGATAATGTGTAACTTTAATTTTTATAAGACATCAGTTTATGCTTTTCTACATCACGCCTGCTACTAAAGGTCCTCAACTTTCATTGTAAAAAATAAGTCAGTTATATTTGGATTTTATAGCCCAGACAATAGAATTCTAAAGTTCATTAATATCAGGTCATGAATGGTAAAAGAAATCAAATTAGAATACTTAAAAGTAATTGTCTCCATAAAGCAAATCTGGAGAAAAAATGAGTATTTTATTCCTTTCCATTTTACATAATTCTGTGTTTGTTTAAATAACTATATATGTATTGTTTGGGAAAATAAAAATAATTCCAAAAAAAACTCCAAAAAAATAATTCAAAAAACTAATTCCAAAATTTTTCCTAAAATTTCAAACATTTTCATTACATTGGTAACTGTATTTCTAAAAGTTCAGGTCCAGCATAACTCTGCCATACTCTGATTAGGTTGAATTTCTCACAATGCATTTCAGCAAATATTTGTCAAACTTCTCCTGGGCTAAACCTATTACATCGCCCACTTTAGGTATCTATTTAAACATTACTTCTTTAAAAGATTATTGCCTCTGCTTTGAAACAGGATCTGCATCTTCCTGATATCTGCTCTCTATTCTAAAACTGGGATATGCTGCTTTGGCAAGTGGCATACTTAGAAAATGCAAATAGAGTATAAATGGCCAACTGTCTGGGGTTTCTGAATTGAAAAATTATATCTTGTCTTGAACATTTAAGAAATGTTAAAAGACATGATGCTTTACATACATGATCTTTCCTAATTCTTACAATAGTGCATGTATAGGTATCCATGATAGTACCAAGTTTTCAGGGGAGCAGTTGAGCAGAGTTCACTGAAGACATGGGGAGTAATGGCATAGCAACTTGCATTAGGTCATATAACTAGAAAAATGGAGAGCCTGCAATTGGATTACAGCTTCATTCCAAAGCTGCAATGTCCTTAAACTCTCTTTTAACTTAAATAGTTTTATGATGCACTAAAATTTGCCAAGAAGGAGGAAAAATGATCCGCATCCTAGCATGCCCTCAAATTACTAATTACCAAAATACTCAGACTTGGTAGAAGCATCACCCAGAACAAATGCTGAATTTGTTCAGAGCGACAAGACTTTATTTAGCCAAGACTCATGAAATTTTATATTTGGAATAGTGGGTGATTTGCGCTCTTCTGTTGTGATCTTTAAAAGGAAATTAAAATAATTTTCACTTCGCTGTTTCTGTCTATGTGACAGTTATTGTATAGACAAACAAAAGCTGATGTTCAGTGATTTTTCAGCAAAATACCATGGAATCAGGTGCTGGGCATTTACTTTCATGTCTGTTTTCGCCTGTGAAACACTCTTCTATGCAGTAAAAACTTTTTGAAAGATTATACCCAGTCTAATATTGACTCTTCACTTATTACAATAACAAAATGTTTATCTTTTAAATATGTGGTCATTGGGAATGATCACTATGGATAAGAACTGTGTGTTGCAAGCACATAAAGAAACAAACAGGAGAACCTCTCAGTACCTGTATTGCACACCATAATGCCCAAAAGGAGAGAGAGACAGAGAGAGAGACACAGAGAGAGAGAGAGAGAGAGAGAGAGAGAGAGAGAGAGAGCTCTCTGTATGAGTGTTAGTGACAGGGGTCACTGGAGTTGGGAAATGTGCACTGGTGAACGGATGATTGCTGGAACATTGTATTACTGAAACCCAACCATGAACAGCTCTGTAACTGTGTATCTCACAGTGGTTCAATAACAAATAAATTCATTAACTAAAATTAAAATATTTTTTAAAATAAGGGAAAAAATTGTGAACTTCTCTGCTGTAATTACTAAGTAAAACTCATCAACAAATATAACTCAAGTATATGCAGAAACAACAGTCTCCGACATAGCTATAAACTGTTTGCCTTTCACATTTACTTTAACAGGGTCTTGGGTGTGCCCCGAGTGGCAGAGCAGAGGCAATGCATGTGCCAGGCTCTGGGCTCCGTTTTCAGAAGCTACATGGCTCCGGGAGCACTGCTTCATGTGATCTTGGTGCCTTGGTACCCAGGTGGCTGCTAAGTACCTGGGGCACCTAGTAGCTGAGAGAGAATTTCATGCAATCTGATCTGAGACCTTTATCATAGTTTCTCTCTCTAGGCTCTTACCATTGCATATTATTTGCCCTCTATCACCTGGTTTTGCTCTCTGCCTCATTGTTATGCATTTTTACTTATTCATTTTCTCTATTTATAGCTCTTGTTAATTCTTTGTGAGATTTTTACACAACTCGCTGATGTCCTACTTAATTCCATATATTCAAGGAGGGATGTTGGATTACCCCCTGGGTTATATTTTACAAAAGAAATGTTTTCAATTAAACATAGGTTGTTTTACAAAAATATGTTTTCAATTAAACATGACTATTAAAGCAGTTAAGAAGACAGTTAAGGCTGTTAAACAGTTAGAATGCCCAGATTCTGATTCTGTCTGATTCTGATTCTGTCTGTTATATAAAGCTCCAGGGGAGAATCCCTGAGGGTCACCTGAGGGGTCTGCTGGGAGAGAGAGGTGGAGTGAGGAGTGAATGAAGAGAGATGATAAGGAGAGAACACTGTTGGGGGCTTCACTGAACTCCAATAGTCTCGAGGACCCTGCTAAGCCAGGACAGAGGGAGAGAAATAAAAACTAGTAACACTAATTATTTATTTAATTGAACTCTGTTCTCTGAAAGAACTAAGTAGCATTGGTAAGATAAATACATATCTTTTTTTTCTTTTTGGGTCACACTGGCAATACTTGGGGGTTACTCCTTGCTCTGCACTCAGGAATTACTTCTGACAGTGCTAGTGGGACTCTATGGGATGCCTGGAATGAAGCGGGGTAAGCCACGTGCAAGGAAAAGGCCCGAACAGTTGTACTGTAGCTCTGGCCCCTTTATTTATATATTTTTTAAATTAAGGCCCTGTGAGCATCAAACATTGCTCTGGCCCCTATATTGGTTCTCTAGACTCAGATGAGATTCTGATTGAATTCTAGATAAGATGGAGCCAACTATGGGATGGAGATGGAGCAAGTTGACTGCACACTTTTGGGTAAATAGAAGTTTATCATCTGAGATTAAGACCAATAATAATGTTTTATAGTTCCTTGATGTTAATTTAAACCAAATTCAAATTATATTATGTTGGGGTCTTTTTTGAAGCATATTTTCCTAACTGGTTTTATAATAGTATTTAAAAAGGCCTATATCCAAAAAGATACACATGACAACCCTTTAATGTATGTTCTGTAATCCATAGTCTGGAAAGGAAGGAAAAGAAAAAGAGAGAGAAAGGGAAATAAATAAAGAACCTACCATGGAAGCAGGCTGGGGGAGTGGGGAGGGAATCGAGGATGTTGGTGGTGGGAGATGGGCACTGGTGGAGGGATGGGTGCTGGAACACTATATGACCAAAACCCAAATATGAACTTTTTAATTGTATATCTCACAGTGCTATAATAAAATACTTTAAAAAATAAATAAAAACCTTGGGCATAAAAAAAATAAAAAAATAAAAGGCCTATATCTTGAGAACCTGATATATTAGTAATCGAGACTTAGCAGTAAGTACTTAATAAAGTCTGTACTGCCCACCAGAGATGGGAATTCTCTCAGTTTATTCCCATTAAATCTGGCTCAATGACTTTGCTCAAAGGACTAAATATAAATTCAAAGGGAAAATATTAATGAGTTTATTAAATACCTACTCTTTGCCTAGACCTATACATAAGACTGAGATATAACAAATACACTTAATTGATTATATTTCCTTTCTTCTTGATCTACTTGATGTTAGAGGGTTAGCATGCAGGAATGAATGCTAAGATTCTCTGAATATGGGGATGAATTATGATGGTCAACAAAATGGAAACAAAGAGATGGAGGGACTGAAAGAATTGGGAATTGTTTCTGCAAAGGCTAACTTCAAAGATATAAATGGCCAATGATGGACCACTGATATAATACACTATATAATAATACAGATTTTGGGTGTTTATTAACCCTCTACTGAAATCATTGAATTCCCATTTAAAAAAATAAACTCTATGATTCATCTGTTTCCATTTCCATATGAGTAAAAATACTATTTAGCACAGAAGTTTACTATAAATTTCATGTTTTATGAAGTACAGATTGTGATGTTAATTAAAATTAATTTCACAATTTAGTGAGTCGCAAAACTAATTTGAAAAGGTTGAAGTAGCATGTGTCAGATGGTAAAAATAGGGATGTTTTAAAATACTTTGCTCCTGTGATTAATGTACACCACAAAATATTAATAAAAAAACTGTGTGTTTCAGAAGGGTTGTAATGAAGAATTCAGTAAAATATATTCATTCCCATCGATTGTTTTAAAAGAAAGTTTGAAAATTTAGCATTTGAAAACATGTCACATAATAGGGATGGGAGAGATAGTTAAGTCTAACGTCTTGCATGCAGTGAACCAAGTCTAATCCTTCGTGATAAACAGTTCCCCAAACATGGATGGGGGCTAATGCGGAGTTTCCTAGAACCTCTGGATGTGGTGTTGGAGGCCTTGTAGCAGCAGCTTCTGACTACGGTAACCCTCAACACAGGAGGCTTGAGATTATGCCCTATAGAGCCCACACTGTGAACCACCAGTCTGTTTAGGCTAGACTCGCCTCTGTTCTTCTTATTACTACTAGGGAGAATACGTGCCTCAATTTTCTTTTTTTCTTTTTTTTTGTTTCTTGGTCACACCCGGCAATACTCAGGCTTTACTCCTGGCTCTGCACTCAGGGATTGCTTCTGGCGGCTCTCAGGAGACCATATGGGATGCTGAGGATCGAACCCAGATCAGCCGCGCAAGGCAAACGACCTACCCGCTGGACTATCGCTCAGGCCCCACAATTTTCATACCATATTAAAATACAGGACGAGAACAAGATTGGCCCCATATATTAAGACACAAGAATTTCAAGGATGAACTTACTGTGAAAGAAATACAATGGAGAATAAAAGGAACAAAATCTGAGAACTAGTTATTGTTTTGAAAATAATTAACTTGAAGAGGAGCTGGGGAGATTGCTCTGAGGACCAGAGGTAGTCCTGGGCCCATATCAATTCCTGAGCACCCTCAGAAATAAATGCTAATTTGTTAAGTAGCTCCTGAGCACTGCAGGCTGTGCCCTCCAGACTAATAATAAGACAATAATAATAATCTGTGTAAAATTAAAGTCTTTAATCCATCCAAAACATGCATTTAACCTGAAAATATTTATTGTACGTCATAACAATTTTGTTATGCTAAATTGAAAGAAAGGATATAAAGAAGAGCTAAATGTGGAAAGATACAAGGTTACCCCTATTCAGAAATTACAATAAATAGTAAAATGTAGCTACATTCTTTTACATATCTGCATATAATTCTGTATTTAGCTATCTTTCTCTATATTCTTATGCGTGTATGTGTGTGTGTGTTCTTGGAAAATCTCCAATCTCAAGAAGACAGTCTGTGTTTTATTATGTAAAACACTTACTCAAGACCCATGAAATCTTTATAATCCTATTTTCTCCCATAGGAAATGATTCTTCTGCTGAATTTCATTAGGGTAGGTGAGTCTGGAGATAAGTTTTATGGTTTTTCCAGCTGGTGTCTGCAGATTAAAAGCATAGCAATGGTTTCAAGTCCATGGTGCAAAAAGAAAGAAAAGTACTCTTCTTGGATATAGTTACTATCGTACTCATGTTTTCTATCTGAATATAAACTTTTGATTACGGTGAAATAATTCTTGTCAAGTGTGTGAGAGAAGAGGCATGGGAAGAGGGAACAGAATAGGGGAGCAGGTAACGGAGAGCACTTTATCCTCTTCTCCAGGGCTCAGTATGGGTGTTCCAGGATGTTTCCTGCATGCTCCAAGTTTCCTGACTTTTTTCTCATCTCTAGACCGCCTCCTGCCAATTAGCTCTTTTTCTCTACCTCTTTCCATTTTAAAAATGCCAAGCATTCCTAGAATTGTCTGTAAGTACTCTCCACTGTCACATCTAGTGTCTTAGAAAATTATCAGCTCCAGAGATTAAATTTCCTACTTTTTATGTTTAGTTACATTTGCTCTAAGGAAACGCAACTATGTCTCTCTCTGGGTGTTCTCCATAACCATGGAGAAATGGAGAATAAGCGATAAGAAAGATCCATGGTTTATTCCCCTGAAAGCAAAGAGTAGAAATGCTCTGAGGATTATCCCTTACAGACTAGATTTGTGCTAGTCTTGGTTTTCTTCTTCTTTGCTTTGCTTTTTTTGGAGTACACCTGGCAGTGCTCAGGGGTTACTCCTGGCTCTGCACTCAGGAATTACTCCTGGCAGTGCTCGGGCACAGTATGGGATGCCAGCGATCAAACCCAGGTTGGCCAAGTGCAAGGCAAACTTCCTACCTGCTATGCTGTCCCTCTGGCCCTTGGTCTTATTCTTAAGCAAGAGTGTAAATTTTAATGGCATAGGGATATTTAAGATCAACTGCCTATCATATCTTAGATCAATTAAATAAACGCTCTGAGGTTGGGTCTTAAATTATTTTTGTATTTCAGCATTCTGTTTGGAAGCCAGTCAGGTGGTTCTAGTATGTGGCTAACTGTCGTTGTCTTAAGAAGCACTATACAGTCATCCTACACAAGGGAATGACCTCCAGAAGACAGCACCATGCTAATCCCGTCTAGTAGATAGCTAGCAGGACTTGAGCTATGTCAGAATTGGGCATTTCTGAAAGTATTCAAGAGACACAGATACTCCCCTAAAACCAAACCTGGCATGTTTAACTGTATCTCAGTTAACTGTATTCTAAAACTATATTATTTTCCTACACAAATTCTCTCAAAAGAACTTCTGTGAGCATGCCCAAATTTTAGATTTTGGAAATAAATGTGAAAAACAAACAGTTTATAGTTATGTCAGAAATGTAGAGACCTGAGTGATAGCACAGTGGGGAGAGCATTTGCCTTGCATGCGGCCAACCAGGTTTTGATCCCCAACATCCCATATGGTCCCCCAGGTTCAGGAGTAATTCCTGAGTGAATACCCCTGAGTGTCACCAGGTGTGACCCCAAAAAAAAGAGAGAACCAATATAAAAACAGAATTAGTCACAGCAGAAGATTCTATATCAGCAAAAAAAATGGGAAACTAGAATTAAAACCAAAATCATCTTCCACATTAAAGTCCTCTCTGCAAAGTCAGTGGGTGGAGAAAAACTTTGTTACTAAATAATTGTTAGGTCAGAATATTATAGGCATCATATAAAATGTATCAAAGATGGCAAAGAATGAAATATTCCAAATATTACTTTATCAAAAAAAATGTGTTTCTCAGGTCATTGCGGTAGCAGACTTTTTTTTATTAGGGTAAGGCATTTACCTAAAGGAGACTTCTACCCTCTCACAGAATCTCAGAGATAGGGTACTATCTCTTTGAATGTTTATATTTTGTAGAGATAGGTACCAGATCCTTGATAAAGACTTACTTGAGTCTTTGAGCTAATAAAATGCCTTATCTCATTTTCAAAAGGATTTATATTATGCTTCAAAGCAGGGGAAAGTACTTAAAATTACAAGTTTTCTAAAGTAAATGCACTTTACTTTAGGAGAAGGAAGAGAGGATATTATTTTCCCCTTACTTTCAAAAGGGAGAATTAATCCTTATTCTTTAAGCTTTCATATTCTCATATAATTAGCACCTTTTATATTAATTATATGTTAATGTGATAGTAATATATTAGAAATGAAAGAGAAACAAGAAAGAAAAATTATTCTCCTAAATCATGAAATATTGGTTTACTTTTCAATTTTTTTCAATTTAATTTTTGAATAGAAACAATTGTAAAATATTTTCCTTTTAACCATGATTTTACATCCATGTTTATCATAATCTATCCTTACATGTTGTAGTTTTAGTTGTGAAGTTTCTATTCCATAATAATTTATCATATAATCCAATATCATCAATCTAGGTAGGTAGAATAACAGTGTACTTTTATACAAGCATTAAGGCAATTTTATTGCTTTAAAAATTAAATGTACACATTTTATTTATCTATTTAAAAATAACAATTTTTTCAGTTTTATTATGTACAAAATTAATTCACAGTGCTTATATTTATTATTGCTTATGGTTAGATACATATTAGGGCACAATTGTGTGCTTCTTGAAGTACAACATAAATACTACCCTCAGTCTATGACTCTACCAAAGTTTTTTGATGGTCTCCCTTCTCTGATGCTCATCATAATCCCTTTCAGGTAAACACTGCCCTATACATTAAATCCAGAAATATTTCCATTGCTTTGCTGTTACTTTGCTCTGATTCTCTATATTCTAGATATGACTGTCTTGTTTTCTCCCTTCTTACTTTCAATTCCATTTAAAAGGCAATATCCATAATTTCTATGACTAATGACAGTCCATTGTGTGTGTGAGAGTGTGACATTTTCTTTATCTACTCATCTTTTGGATTATTTCTATATCTTGCCTATTGAAAATAAGACCTCAGTGAACATAGTTGTGCACCTACCTACACAAATATGTGTTTTGTGTGTGTTAATTCATATTGAAATGGTATGAAATCCCTTAGCAAGTTCAGAGTAAACATATATTTCTTAATCTAGTATGGGGAAACATATGTACCATTAGTGAGTGTCATGCTCAATGCCACATAGTGGGAAATATGTCCTGTCCTTTAGATGATAATCTAGCTAATAAAGTATTCTAGGTGAGGTGTTCATTTTGTTGAGTTTTGTACTATGTTCCTTCAATCTTCTGACTATGGCATCTCACTAATAGATCTGCAGTACATCTTACAGGCTTTCCTTTCATGTAAGGTGCTTTTTCAATTTTGCTGCTTTCATTATTTTTTTTCAATTTCCAGGTATTTGATTTATTATTCTGTTTCTGTTTGTTATTTTTTTTTAAGTATTTTATTATACCACCGTGAGATATACAAATAAAAAGATATACAATTAAAAGGTCATGTTTGGGTTTTGGTCATACAGTGTTTCAGCACCCGTCCCTCCACCAGTGCCCATCTCCCACCACCAACATCCCGGTTCCCTCCCCCTTCCCCAGCCCTGCTCCATGGCAGGTTCTTTATTTCTTTCCCTTTCTCTCTCTTTCTCTTTTCCTTCCCTTCCAGACTATGGATTATCCTCGGGAAAAAGAAGATGGGAGGCATCACCTTTCCCAACTTCAAACTGTACTACAAGGCAGTAGTAATTAAAACAGCATGGTATTGGAATAAAAACAGACCTGTGGACCTATGGAATAGAATTGAGTATCCTGACACCCAACCTCAAACACATGATCATTTAATCTTTGATAAAGGTGCTTTCATTATTTATGTCTGTCTTTAACTTTTACAAATTTTGAGCACAATGTGTCTTAGAGTTTTCCTATTTGATTCTATTTCGCTGGGACACTCCAGTACTCTTGGGTATATAATCCTATAATTGCCTATAATCTTCAAGCATGGGAAATTCTTATCAATGATTACTTTGATATTGTTTTATCACATTGGCCTTACAGTTCTTCAAGGACTCAGATGATTCTTGTACTGTTCCTCTTTAGTTCACGCCACAGTTCCCTTGTATGCTCTTCATTTCTTTTCAGACTATTTTATTTCTTCTGTTGTTTTCTAGAAATTTCCTCCTCATCTTGGAGTTCCTCAAGCTTTTGCTCAACTTCTGTTATTCTGCTGTTCAGAGTTTTTTAATTGGCATTTATAACACCTACAATATTCTTTATTTGTCATTTTTCTCATTTATGGTATATTTACTCTTGTAGAATATATGGAAATAGGGAAATAGATATTTTATATTTTTCTCAAATTTCTTCCAAGATAAAATTTTCTGCAGTTATTGAAAGATAAGTTCAACCCATTTTAGCTTCAGTTAAGCTCACCTTATCCTTATAATGCTTTAAGGAACAGATACATACTCATATGGGTATATCTTTATGAATTTTCTTTATGAATAGATCAAAACACACTTTAGTAATTGGTTCAACAAATTTATTAATTCTTGGAAGTATTAAATATAATATTTCATGCATGAAAATAACACTATCTACATTTAAAAACATTTAATAAATTAGAACATCAAAAATTAGAAATAGACCAGAAAGATAGTAAAAGGGTATTGAGGTTTTTCCTTTTGCACGTAGTCAAGCCCTGTTTGATTCCGGCATGTCCGGATATGACACCTGACATAGCCAGAAGTAAATCCTGTGGCTTACAGGGCCTTGTGGCCTGATACTTCAAGTAAAAAAGGGGAGTGGAGTGAGATAATCTTCAACAAAGAAGATATATAGGACAATAGGCAATTGAAAAAATATTTATTGCAACCGATTATCTGAGAAATGCGAATCAAGATAACATGAGATATTATTCCACACCAGTGAGAATGAACCATATCAGACATGCTAGAAAATAAGTAGTCAGGAATATGGAGGAAAAGGAATTCTCATCCCTGACTGGTAGGAAAGTAAACTGATCAACTTCTATGAAACAGGAAGGGAGATTTTGCACATAAAACTAAGAAAAAGTAGAACTATGTTATGATCTAGGGATTTTATCCTAATTACTTATCCAAAGAATACAAAAATATAAATTTAAGAGATATCAGTGTACTTTTACTTTTATCCCATGAAATATACCATAGCCAAGCACTGGAAGTAACAAAAGCATTTAAGTTGATAATATGGTATGTATATACAATGGAATCAGACTCAGAAAAGATAAAATCTTGCATTTTAGTACAATGTGGATAAAACTGGAGGGAGATTCAATAAATAAAATGAGAGGATGAAACACGAACGCTGGCTGTTGTTAGTCATAGAATTCCCCCCCACTCATGGGTGTTTTCTGTGAACAATGCCTCAGAGCAGGGGCATGAAAAGCGAGTTTATCTTTTCCAAGCCAAGAAGAAACAAATACTAGAGTAGGAGAAACCTGGACCGAATGTGAAGGTAAGGCAGTTTATCAAAATAATGCTCTCAACAGGCATTTCTAATTTCCTGGTTTGTGGGGTGTGTGCAGACAATGATGTGGGCTCTTAGTTTGGCACCTAGCTCTTATAAGGTAAACTAGGAAGAAAAATAATAGAATTCAAAAGGTCTTTCTTTGGTTCTTTTAGGCCGTAAAGGTTTGGAAAGCCTTTACTGGACTCCCTCCCGCCCCTGCCACACACACACACACACAAATCCACCATCCCACCCTTCTTGGAGGTCTTTCTGACCAGCAGCAGCCTCTGCCAACTCAAACTTATCATTGCACCAGTTCTGCATATGTGACAAGGGGTAATAATAATAATACTCAAAGCACTAGCAATGTCACTCATACGAAGTCTTTAAAGTCTTTATCATGCCTCCTCTTGTTCAAAGTAATAGACAACATCCTATTAAAAGAAACGCTTAAACTCTGACCTCAGGAAGAAAGAATATAATGAAAAAGAATTGTTTTCCTTACAGACAAAAGGAAGAATATGATGAAAGAGCCCTACTTCAAAGTTATTGGCCACCAGCATCACTGTAGAGGAATGTTGGCACTTTGTTAGTGGTGTGATGTAGTGACATTGTATCTTTAAAGTGTATGAATATTTAAACTGGTAAACCAATAAAAAAAGACTATAAAATATCCTAAATATAGCTTTCCTTCCATGAATACACAGTCTAGATAAGGCAGGAGGAATGGGAGAGATAACAAAGGGATTAGGGCTCATCACTTTTCTGTGACTGACAAAAATCCTATCTCACACCACATGGTCTGTAGAGCATTGCTGGCTATACTTAGACAATGACCAGAGGCTAGACTGAGAGGCCCAGGAGGGGCCCAGAGGCTCCCAAGCACTGAAGGTTCTGCCCTTGGGCACTCACATTGTTCCAATTACCTGGAAGGCTGGTAGACCCAGGAGGGGCCCTGGGTCCCCTGAACACCACTTAGAAGACCCTCCCTTTAACTGCTTATTGCCCCCTTATATCTGAGACCCATAACCTAGCCTTCTACATAGCACACATGTAATATGAATTTTCAATTGACTAAATAAAACACAAGGTGCATAAATATGATTGGAACCCTAATCCAAAAAAGAGTTCAGCAGAATTCCTGAAAGCAGGCACAGAAGCCGAAAAGAAACTTATAGCTTTGAATTTTTGAGATGAATAATATTAAAAGTGTATGAGAGAACATTTGAAGACACCCTTTTATGTATTTATTTTTTATTTATTTTTAATATTTAATATACCACTGTGAGATATACAACTACAAAGATGTTCATGTTTGGGTTTCGGTCATACAGTGAAAACAGCCTTTTAGTATAGCAGGAGGCAAGGTAAAAAACTGATTAAAAACAGTTGCAAAAATTGGTGTTCTGGGACCAGAAAGATAGTATAATGAATGGGTAGGATTCTCAGCTTACACAAGGCTAACGTAGATTCTATCCCTGGCACCCTATATGGTACCCTATATGGTATCCCTATCTGTACTCAGGGAGCACCAGGAGTGATCCCTGAGTACAGAGCCTGGAGTAAACCCTGAGCACTGCTGGGTATGGTCCCAAAACAAACAAACAAACAAACAAACAAAAATGAGCAAAAAGAAAAACAAAAACCTAAAAGAGTTCAGGGTAAGAGTAATTGTCAAAATAAAATGTACAAACAGTTCTCTGTTGATGTATTTTAACTTTGCAGCTCAACTTCCATTTGAAGCAATCAATAATAAAAGCAGTGAATGATAGCATGTTTGGATACGAAATGAAAATTGTCTGGCAAGATTATGGAACAAAAGTGTGGGCATGGAACCATACCCAGAAGTGATGCTTGGGGCAGGATTTTATGCAAATCACATGATATTTAAATGAAAATGTGAGGTTGCCAATGCTTACTTCACAAGTGCGGCAACATTACCATGACAACCAGTAGCTCTCCGGAGTTCAGATATGGAGTAATGACTTGCTTATGCCTGAACACTTAACAGTTTTTCATGCTGCTAACAAACATTAAAGTAAAAAGGAATCCTGAGCCAAAATTGACAGATAGGCGAAAATTCCTTTGTGAAAATAAATATTTAAAATCATTTCTGACTATATTTACTTCCAATTCTGAGGATAAATCCCAAAGCGGCTGGTAATATAAAAGCTTCACCTATGAATTTTTCAGTAGTGAATGCTAGAATTTGTAGCAAAACTCAACTGGCAAATACAACCAGAGCAGGATGGTAAGTACTTACTGACAGCAACTCCAGGGAAGAAGAGACCAAGCTAAGTTAATTAATTGCATCTCTTCAGAAATCTTTTCTCCTGGAAATTTTCTCTTGTTTTTAATTCATGCCATATCACTGGAACATTGCTAAGTAGTAAATCACATCCTTAAACACTTACCATGTTCCCTGGTCCCCTGCCTTCTTTGTGTTGACTCTAAAGAAAAAACAATTGCTTGGTACTAACATAATTTAAGGAGCAAAAAGAAAGAGGTTTGAAGTATTTGTTTTGTTTTTATAACTAAGACTGACTGGGCTTATTGGCACATGAAGATCAGTGGTTTTACTACATACTCCCTTTTCTTAGTCTGTCAGGATCTACCTCCTATGTGCCTTTAAGGGCACATGACTTAGAAGTAACTATATGTGCAGTGGGGAAGGGGTCCTACCACATAACAAGGAATTTGACTATTAAGCATCCAGTTCAAGATCTGAAGCTGATAGGAGAAATTATTAAATTACCTGTCTCTTAGGATAAGGAAATATTTTCTTGGTAAAAGAAGGGGAAGATAGAAGGAACATAAAAGAGACTTTCAGAGGTACAAACTTACATCTGTGACAGCCTTCTCTCTACAGATATAGCTCTGTAACAGTGTATGATCCTGTTTAATCTTTATCTCAATTTCAGGGACATAATTAATGACTGTGTAACTTGCTTACTGTATTTCAGGATGAAACATTTCACAATGAACATAACAGGTGTTAAGGCACATGAATTTTGGTGGTTGACACTTGAATGTCAATATTCAAGAGACAAAAATTGAAAAATAGACTTATTCAGGGCCTAGAGACCTGAGACTATGGCAGACTATGTCCCAACACCCTCCAAATCATTTCTATTTGATTACAAAAATAACATTATCAGGAAAAAAAGAAGAGGTAAACATATTTTCAGGAATATAATAAGTTCCAGAGCAAACAATAAACTCAACTCATTGAATAAACTCCAGAGGAATACTTCTGATGTTACTGCAAATAAATATTTTCTATTAAGGTTTCTGCCATATTAATATTTAGGAAAAGATAAGGGGGACATCCTCAGCATTTTCAATTATTCCTAACCAGACATGTTCTCTGGTTTCTAACATGTAATATAATTTTCTGCCAGGAACTTGCACCAGGAGATCAGAATAGGGGCACCATGGAAGACTAAGAAAAAAAGATAGAAATGAGAAAAGACAGAAATAAGAGTATATTCTGAGTTCAGAATACACACAGTCTCATGGACTGAGCTTTCTGACTGCCCTTCATGCACAATATACTTAGAACCAGTCAGAATCAGAAGAGAAGAACATTATTTGGTCAAGTGCCTATCTTAATCCATTTGGGCTAGACCTATACATCCAAGGAGCTCTGTATATCAGGACAAACATCTTTATAAAGGGCTTTCTCAAAGCGACATTCTTTGCAAAGAATCTCTATCGTAAAGATAAAGCGGTTACAGGACACCTGCTTTGGTAGCATTCTGCATTGGTCAACAGTATTCTGGACTAGAAAGTCCCATAATCAGTCACCCTGCCCTTCTCCAGGTGTACTTAACCTTATTTCCCAAAATTTCTCAATTTATTTGTTCTGGTTTCAAAAAGAAAACTTTGTTTTCTTTTCACCAAAGGCATGGAAACTGGTCAGAGTAGGTGCTTCTCATTAATGCACAGAAATTTCCTTTAAAAATAGCACTGCCTCTACTACCACAAAAAATTTCTCTCATTTCATCTTCAGGTGAGAGACATGAGCAGCAAAATATATTGTCTTGCTAAAGATTGCTTTGTGAATGGATAGTTAACATTATTATTAAGATGATACTTATAGCTCTTTGCCGCATCTACTGCGAGGATGAAGACCATTCTCAGCAACCAGACGGTCGACATTCCCGAAAATGTCGACATCTCTCTCAAGGGCCGCACGGTCATCGTGGTCATCGTGGAAGGGCCCCCCGAGGCACCCTGCGGAGGGACTTCAATCATATCAACGTGGAGCTCAGCCTCCTCGGCAAGAAGAAGAAGAGGCTCCGGGTTGACAAGTGGTGGGGGAATCGAAAGGAATTGGCTACAGTCCGTACCATCTGCAGTCATGTGCAGAATATGATCAAGGGGGTCACACTGGGCTTTCGCTACAAGATGAGATCTGTGTATGCTCACTTCCCCATCAACGTGGTCATTCAGGAGAATGGATCTCTTGTTGAAATCCGAAATTTCCTGGGTGAAAAATACATCCGCAGGGTTCGTATGAGATCAGGTGTTGCTTGTTCTGTCTCTCAAGCCCAGAAAGATGAGTTAATTCTTGAGGGAAATGACATTGAACTTGTGTCAAATTCAGTTTTCCGGCTACAGAAAGCAGGATCTACAGGATGACTCTGCACAACTGTTTGTGATAATAGGATGCAATAAAACTATTTGAGCACAAAAAAAGATGATACTTATATTATAATATTATATGTAATATTATGTTATATATTACAATAATATGTATTATTAAGATGATAATAAATATTAATAGAGTGCTCCAGCTATATTGTGTTGCTAGAGTTCACTTTGTTGTTTTTTACTTATTTATTTATTTATTTTGCTTTTTGGCAATGCTCAGGGGTTACTCCTGGCTCTTTTGCTCAGTAATTACTCCTGGTGGTGCTCAGGACTATATGGATGCTGGGGATTGAACCTGGGTCGGCCCCATGCAAGGCAAATGCCCTAACCACTGTGCTATTGCTCCAGACCCTAGAGTTCACTTTGTAAATGGATAGTTAACATTACTATAATGATAATAATAATATAATATATTAATATAATGCTCCAGCTCCATGGGTTGCTTCCATGTGGGGCCGAGCAGCACAGCTGTGGGTCTGGAGTAGTTGGGTCTGGATCTCCTCTGGGGTTGCCAATGGAGCTGTGGGTCTGGACACTCTCTTCCGGGGTTGCTGGCATGGAGGTGGAGGAAAGGGCAGAGGAGTTCAAATCCCCATTCCCAGTCCGGTCAGCATGCCCCTCCCCGCACGTGTGAGCTAATCCTTAGAGCAATGTTGGACTTCTTACTTCCAAAGAGCAGTAAGGGGGCTCGGCCAGCACAGTCTTAGATAGTACTAGATATCAGGATCAGGTCCTTCCCAGGACCTTTCACATTTATACACTGTATACAGTTCTAAGCAGGTTCTAGCCTAAACCTGTCATCCCAGTAAGCCTAATGAGAAGCCAGAGTAACCTCCACATCATGAGGTTAGTCATTCTCAACATCCAGACTCCACAGCTCCTCAGAGCTCCACCCAAGAGAAAACCTGATCTTTCCCCTTTAGTTTCATCAGTAAATGCTCGAGGTGAGAGCCTTCTAAGGAGAGTATACCACCTACATGGCAGAGCTGGCAAGCTACCCATGTTTTATTTGATATGCCAAAAAACAGTAACAATTTTGGACCTCATTCCCATGACCCGAAGGAATGGTTTGAGGCTCTTCCTGTCCCTGGAGCAAGTGTATCACTTGGGCTACACTTGCTTGCAACAGGACATATGGAGATGGTACTGGTGCCCACTTGAGGAAATCAATGAACAATGGGAAGACAAGTGATACAAGAATATAGTGCTCCAGCTATACTGTCTTGCTAGCTTACACTTTGTGAATGGTTAGTTGTCGGGGCGCTCCGCCGGGTCCCCGACAGTGCCGGGAAGCGAGTTCCCTTCTACCTCCGGCCGGCGAGGAACGGATGAAAACTCAGGAATCCGATGCAGTTTTAAAAGGCTTTACTTATCACAGGTTCAGGCATACAAATCAGCAAAAAGGAAAAACCCGATGCTTAGGATTCCAGGCTAGAACCCCAGCCACGTGTAGGCCAAGATGGCGACCACCACGTGTAAAAGCTTCCAAGGGGAAATGCACGCTCACAAGGAGAGAGATCCCACAAGGAAGAAGGAAGCGAGAGCGGGAACCGGCTAGTTTATATCCCTGTAACTCAGACCTTCCTCCCACTGTTATGGAAAGCAGGGAGGGTCCAATGCCCTTAGGTAATCCCCTCCCTGCACCTCACCTAGGGCCTTTACTGTGCTAAGGTTTTGAGCGAAATCTGCTTAGGAATGCTTTTGTAGTGTAGAGAAGGGGGTTTCTGAGATGGCATGTCTCTGTACCTTGACCAACACCAATACCAGTTAAATATTTCTCCAAGCCTTCACAAGTCTCCTCTACTTCATTGTAGTTTTATATTTTAGTTGCCTTTGAGTGTATCAGGAGCCATGCTTGTTTGCTTGGAAGCAAACAGCATTTCTCTCTGGTCTAATTACTTAGGTGTCCTACGTGGCCAGGCTAATATGCTGGTAAGATCTAGCTAGTCCCACGATGATTGTGATAGCATGGGGAGAATATTTAAACCAGCTAGTACAGCATACATGGTCGGATAAACTGCCACATTTAGACTACCCCCTTATCTATGGAGTGATTTGCGGGAGGCAATCCAGAGCAGATGCAGCGGCCCTTAGGAGTCCTGCAACAGTGTTAACGTTATTATCTTGGTGCTTCTATGTTCAATACTACTCTTTCCCTTCCCTGTAATTTTGAAAGTGTTCTTTTGGTAATAAAGTCTTGAGTTGGAATGACTGGTCTCTCCATATCCCTTTACCCCAGGGATATGTTCGTTCTTACTGGCAATCTGGAAACTGAAAATAATGCCACTTCCTTTTCAGCCCCTTCACTATCATGGTGGATCAGTAGCGATCCAAAGAATATAAAATATGTTGACCATTTATTTTTGTTTTAAACAAGAAGTTTAGAAGCCATGACAGGTAGCACTCAGGAGCTCCCCCAGTTCAGAGCTTGAGGTTGTGATGTGAGGTGCTCAGAAGACCAGGCGGAGCTGAGGGTTGAACTCAAGCCTCCTACAGAAGAAACTTAGACTCTGCCTTTTGTGCTACCTCTTCAGTCCACGTTGACCTATTTAATCAGAGAAGATATTAACTGCTTTGCTGACTATAGTTAGTTCTTACAGTTAGGTCACCAACGGATTCTCTGAGATTTAAAGCAAGAAAATATTGGTGATAAGTTATATGTTGACTCAACAAATCATCTCCTTATTCAGATAAAAAAGAACTTTCTTTTTCAGAGTTTCAGGAAAGTCCTGAGAAAGAAATCAACCAGCATGATTTTGTGACTTCTTCCCTAGTTGAATAGAGACTTCCAGTTATTTATCTAATGCTTTTAAGTAGGATATTGTCAATAGAACAGAAATTTGCCCTTGAAGTGCCAAAGCATTAACTTTGGAGAAGTTTGTAACCATTCTCAGCTTCCTACCGGAATAAAAACTGCATTACGTTGTCAAGTCTGAAGAAAGAATTCTAGGTGTGAGAAAATGAGATTCTTGAGATAAGTATTTAAAAAAAATAATTTAACATTCATAAAATGTTAGAAGTTTGTTTAGTTGTTGACAGTGGTACTATTTGCCAGAAAGTCTTCAACAAGAAGTTGGAATGTAAGTTGGGTGTGGACTATCTCAACATCATATTCAAAGTAAAAGTTTCCTTTTAATTTCATGTAAAAAAAGCATTTGCAAAAGTTCAGCTTTATCCCAATTTTTTATTCCACTTAGAAGATATTTATATTCTTTAAATTCCAGAGACTATGCTTCTAGAAGTCTCTCAACAGATAAATATTGATATATAATAAATTATCCATGCTATAGAGAATGGATAAAGAGGAGGAGTACCTCACTTAAATGAGTTATGGAAAGTTGGTCTGAAAGAACACAGATGACTCCTCATGGCAACAGCATTGTTAACTAATAGTATCTAATGGAAATTTGCAGCTTGTTCTTCACAAAATAAATAGTCATGGCTTGTAGTATTAATGACTTTCTGTGGTATAAGTATTCCACTGTGGCCACTTTCAAAAAATCAAGTTGATATCATTGACTGTGAACTTAGAAAATAATATAAGCACATTATTATTTATTTTTATTATGTAGTTGTAATAGATGCAAAAGCATAAAGAACAGTGGGACAGGGAGATAGTACAGGAAGTACATTTAAAATCCCTAGTGAGGGGCCAGAGCAATAGCACAGTGGGAGGGCATTTGCCTTGCACACATCAGATCCAGGTTTGATCCCTGGCATCCCATATGGTCTCCCCTAACACTACCAGGAATAGGTCCTTAGTACTTCTAGGTATGGTCAAACCTCTCCCCAAAATAGACTAAAGATAAAGCACATAAATAACAAAAAATAATAAATTATTAAGAAATTATACAGTGGGAGAATTTATGATGTTTATTTAAAATTTAATTAGTTATAATTTATAAAATGATTTTGATTATGGCCATTTTAAGCAACTGCCTTTTGAAAAATTTAGTAAGTAGCTCTCATGAACTGATAGAATGTTTGTGAATTAGTAGCTGCAAAAGCATTGAGACAAAGGGTACAACACATGGGAAGTTTCCGAAATTTGAACAAGAAATTCTACTAAATGACTGGTGTTATCATCTGTTATGATTAGAATCATGTCTCCAAAATGACTACACTGAACTCTAACTGCTTCTGCAACTATGACCATATTTGGAAATAAGTTTCGAGTGTTTGATGAAATTAAATGAAGTCAACTTATACAAGCCAACATCTAACATGAACAGTGTGTTTTGGGAAAAATAGGAAAATTTGTACACCCTGAATGTTGTTGAAAGCACATGGAGTTGCAGACTTCTAAGGATCATGCTATGTCCTGCCAAATTAAGATCTCAAATGATGACACTGAAGGCTAATGGAAGTAAAATAGTAACAGCAGGAAGAATTTGATAGGTTTTCTCAGGATCATGGCACCAGCAACACCTTGAGTTCTCAGGCACCAGCAACACCTTTAGCTCATACCTCTAAGACACACTTGAGTTCTATCTTCCAGAACTGAGATGCACAACTTTCTCTTATTTTTATTTATTTGTTTATTTGTTTGTTTACTTGTTTGTTTGTGTATTTACTTACTTATCTATTTATTTATTTTGCTTTTTGGGTCACACTTAGCACACTTAGCAGGGGTTACTCCTGGCAGTGCTCAGGGACCATATGGAATGTAAGGGAATCAAACCCAGGTCAGACACATGCAAGACAAATGCCTCCCAGCTATGCTATCGCTCCGTCCCAACTTTATTTTAGTAGCCCAAGAAACTAATAGGCAAATATATAAATATATATTTTAACTGTGCTTCTTCTAAATGTGAGGAAAAAGTAGATGAAAGCAAAGCTACACAAGCAGACAAGAGGGAAACTCAGTAAGTAAAAAAAGAACACATGGATTCGGACCAAATAATTAAAAGAGTATACTAAATTTTCAGAAAATAATTGCAATAACATTATGCAGTAACCATCTAACCTTACAGAAACTATGTCATTTTCCAGGATATTCATCTTAGTGCATTGGTGTGATAACTGCGACTAAAATGTTGTCAAGTTCTTTTTAGTTCTGTAAAAAGAACTAAGTTAATGAGAGTAATAACATTTTTTGCAATGTTATATTCATTAGGTTGATGAACATCTCTAGGATTTCATTTTTTCACAGTGTATTATTTCCTCTATACCCTATTGGGATACCGTATTGGAAGCAACCCATGGAGCTGACCTCCGGAGGTAAGGGGCTCAGCCAGCCCCTGGCCAAGTCCAACATTGCTCCAAGGGTTTGCTCACACGTATGGGGGAGGGGCCATGCTGGCTGGACTTGGAGCGGGGTTTGGGCTCCTCTGCCCTTTCCTCCACCTCCATGCCAGCTACCCCAAAAAGAGAGACACGCCAGACCCACAGCTCCGTTGGCGCATGGCTGCTCCATGGCTGCACGACAGTCTTAGATAGTACTAGATGTTAAGATCAGCTCCTTCCCAGGATCTTTCTCATTTATACACTGTATACAGTTCTAGGCAGGTTCTATCTGTGACCCATCATCACAGTGAGCCTAGCAGAAAGTCAGAGCAACCCCCACACTATTCAGCAGTAAATGCTCGAGATGAGATCCTTCTACTGAGATTATACCACCTACATGGCAGAGCCTGACAAGCTACCCGTGTTTTATTTGATATGCCAAAACCCAGTAACAATTATCGACCTCATTCCCATGACCTGAAGGAATAGTTTGAGGCTCTTCCTGTTTCTGGAGCAAGCAGATGTCCCTGGGGTACACTTGCTTGCAACAGAACGTATGGAGATGTTACTGGTGCCCTCTCGAACAAATCGATAAACAATGGGAAGACAAGTGATACAAGTGGTACCGTATTGGGACAGTGTTTATTCATCCTCTGAATAATTATCTACCCAAGTACCTGTGCTATTCAAGACAGAACATAAGTGCTCCCAGGCAACAGTGAATAAAAGTTCCTCTCCTAATGAAAATTGTATTAAAGTGGTAGAGAGTAACCAAACACAGATAAAGAAGTAAATAAATAGAATATCAGATGGCAATAGGTGCCATGGGAACAAAACGGAGTAGTGACAACCAGGACCGGGAGTGCCAGAGCATGGGAAATGAATGGTCTTTGTTATTTGACATGGCAAAACTTACTCATGATTCAATTCCACACAGACTCTCAAATGGGAAGTAAAATGCAAAACTCCATAGGCTAAGTCAAAAGCACTTACAAAAGTGTCTAGGAACAGTACTGTTTTCTTTCACATGCCATTTACGAATTAATTCCTTTACTTTAAAATAGTAGGTAAGAAAATAATGACATAAAGTGTTTCCATCTTTGGGAATAATAAAGATACCTCGAAAGAGTGGGTTAAGTAAAATAAGGCTTACATGCTCAGGAGAACTCTGACCTTCATAGCATGTTTCTTAAAATTTAATAAAGACCTAAAGTTCTTTAGTATCTCAATTGTTTGAAGGATATCGACAGGAAAGAGTATGTGTCCAGAAGAAAGGAATTAAAACTAGAGAAGCCAGTATAGTACAAGCTGCAGTAATTAAAGTAAAACTTCAAAAAAAAATTAACCATTAGAGAAACTGATTTTCTCTAATCCAATCTGATTTTCTATCTAGTTTAAACTGAATAGTTTTAAACCTACTTTCCTTTCCATCTTTCCAACCCCCTTATCTGGTCCTCCTTCCTATTCAGTCCATCTATGACAATACGAATAACCTTCCTATGTTTTTCTCCTGTTAATAAAGTCATTGATTTGATTATTATTATTCTTGTTCTAAAAGTATGTTAATTGGCTGTAAGATTCATCAAAACTTGGTATTAATTTCTCTTTTGTACTCTATGAGGTCCAAGAGCTATATTCATGAAAATATAGTATCAAGAGCTCTACTCATGAAAATATAGTTTTCTCATTATTAACTGTCAGAGGAGTGCAACTCAAAGCTAAATTATATTCTGAAGCCTTTCCTGATATCTCCTGCAGAATCAATAATTCCCCATCCATAATGATGGCATCCTCGCTATCATGAAACTTTTAAACCTAAGTTGAATTTATTAATGGTGCTTTCTACCTCCAGATCATAATCACACAGAAGAGTCCTGATACTTCATTTGTAATGCTTCATTGTCAACTCTCATAGTTCCTGGGAAAAAAAAGGCAAATCAATATAAACTTACAAGAAATTGATTATTAGATAAACTAACGTACAGAAACATAGATAGAAGTTCGGATTAAAAAAACCTTCATTTTGAATCACTGAAGTACAGGTAGGAAAGCAAAGAAATGGGAAATGACAATCTTGAGAAGAACTAAGCAATTTGGAGAAAAATTAAAAAGTGTAGGGAAGGAATCTTGGAAATCAAGTAAAGAGGTAGAGAATGAAATATAATCACAGTGAACTGATAAGTAGCAAATCCTCCGGTTTGTATCAAAGGCCATTGTGAAGAAAGAAAATAGGTCATTTTGAAACTCTGTAACTGCAGCTTCTTTCACGCTATCAGAGACATGAGATAAGCTTTGTGGCCTGAAAACAGGCTTAAACATCCGAGCTGAAACTCCAGAGCCATAAAGATAACCGCAAGGGCAAATTAATTCTTAGAAAAACTATGATCTAAACTGGTTACAGAGAAAAAAAATAGATTACATTGAATGAACATTCATTCATTCCTTTCTCTGATACAAAAATGCCCTGTAAGATTTATGTCTGCATCTAATTTTGTATCATTACCTGAACTCTAAGTATGGATTCATAAAATTGTATCAATTTAATATGGAGTGTAGCAGAGTAATTTCCAATCTACAGAAGTTAATCTACTCTAGTTTACCCTCTGACGGTTACAGAAGGTGGGTTACTGAGGAAGAAGCCTTTGTGCTCACCCGGTCAAAAACTGACCATGCTTCCTTGCAGTTTTCAATATCACCTTCCAGTAATTAATTTATATTCACACATCAGCACGCTGTCTCCCCAATCAATTATTTTTCATACATAAGAATAAAAATTATCAAACCCTTTACTAAACTAATGGGTGATCAATACAATTGTATCATTAACATTTTCACAAAGAAATGAGGCACTAAGATTGAAAACTTCGGCTTGAATCTTGGATGGTCTCAAGGTGAGTCTAGAAGCATGACTGACTTCTGAAGTCTCTGTTCCTCTGGAATCAACGGACTTTAGACTCAACTTCAGTTGATTTTGCATCATTGTTAATTTGTGATTTTTTCTCAGTAATAATTATATATTCACTTGTCCTTTCTTTACTCTTAAGTATATATTTAAAAACCCTGTATGTTATTGAGTATTAAAGTTTTAAAATTCAAAGAGCCGAGACTAAATGTTTTAAATTTGCATTCTGCTTCAAATAAATTTATATTTATAGATATAATTAATAAGCACCAATTGCGGAGTAATGCTGTTTAAATGTCAGTGTTAGGAAAAAGTAAGAATATTAGACTAAAAGCTGTCAAAGTCTTTTGGGGAGTGGGGTCAGGGGGTGAGGTTGGGCCACATGTGGTAGTGCTCAGGGTTTACTCCTGGTTGTGCTCAACAGACCACATGTGGTTCCAGGGACCCTGCTAGTTTCTGCTAAATAACAGGCAAGTACTTTACTCTCCATGTCTCTCCAGACCCACCAAAGTTGTTATTTTTATGATATGGTAACTAAGTCTTCAAGATGTTATAAAGAAGTATTAGACATAGAAGTGCATTACAGAAAATACACTTTCGACTGCAATAACTTCCTATCTTCAGTCCTGAAATGAGGGGAAACACTGACTATGGCACCTGTTTCAGTCTTGACTGTTCATATTCCCTCTGCAGCTATGCAGTAATGAATTACTAATTAATCATGAGAATTTGTTTCTTCAGCAAGTGTTTGTCTGCCCTTAAGACAGGTCATTGGAGAGAAAACAAGAGAGAGAGAAAAGATTACATATTTTATATATATAAAATACATTAGATATATAATATAAAATGTAAAATATGCCCCAATCACAACTGAGTGTGGATCAAACCCTTCCCTACCAAAAAAATACATAAATTATATAACTATATCTTTTATAATTATAAAAGGTAGAGCCTGGCAAGCTGCCCATGTCGTATTTGATATGCCAAAAACCAGTAACACTTATAGACTTCATTCCCATGACCAAAAGGAATGGTTTGAGGCTCTTCATGTTCCTGAAGCGAGCAGATGTCCTTGGGCTACACTAGCATGTGACAGACAGGATGTATGGAGATGTTACTGGTGCCTGCTTGAGCAAATTGGGAAGACAAGTGATACAAGTGAAGATATCTTTTATATTATATACTATATATTGTATACAGTAGAGCTGCTACTGGCTCTCACTGTGCCCAGCCGCTCATGGAGGTGCCCGGGAGGGATGGCAGGTTCTATTCCTGGCCCGCCACCCCCAGCAGAGCCTCACAACAAGCCAGATGACCCCCAATCCATGAGGACCTCCATTTTCCACATCCAGACTTCCCTCATCAGAACTCCACCCAGCAGACCAGCCTATCACAGCCCGGCTCATCAATAAATGCTGGATTTTGAGATGACTACAAGAGTATGCTACCCGCACAGCAGAGCCTGGCAAGCTACCCGTGTCGTATTTGATATGCCAGATACCAGTAACAATTATAGACCTCATTCCCATGACCTGATGGAATGGTTTGAGGCTCTTTATGTTCCCTGGAGCAAGCAGGTGTCCTTGGGCTCTACTTACATGAGACAGGTCATATGGAGATGTTACTGGTGCCCACTCGAGCAAATCGATGATGAACGGGAAGACAGTGATACAGTGATACAGTGATACTATATATTGTAATTATGTAACACATAATTATGTATAGTGTATATTATATGGTATATAATTATATATGTAATATAAATATATAATTTTGGGGGGTAAAGGTATATAATTTTTTTTTTTTGCTTTTTGGGTCACACCCAGCGATGCTCAGGGGGTTACTCCCTGGCTCTGCACTCAGGAATCACTCCTGGCGGTGCTCGGGGACCATATGGGATGCCGGGAATCGAACCCCTGCCGGCATGGGCCAGCCGCCGTGCAAAAGGCAAATGCCCTACCTGCTGGGCTATCGCTCCGGACCCAAGGTATATAATTTTTTGGTAGGGAAGGGTTTGAGCCACACCCAGTTGTTATCACGGCATTTCTGGCTCTGTACAGAATCACCTCTGGCAGGATTGAGGGGGACTACAGGAGTGGTGGGAATCTAAACGAGTCAGTTACATGCAAGGTGATTGCTCTGTCGGTTGTACATATCTCCCCAGTCCATTGTCCATCTCTCTAACCCCCGAGGCTATTGGCCACCCAAATCCCTTCTTTGCTCCACCCATGTCTTTCAATCCTTGAATTTCACCTAGATCTCCCAAAATTAGTTTGAAATTTTCTCTTTATTCTTTACATATGCTGAGACCAGCATAAAGCAGAACTAAGGATATAGGTTTTACCCACTGTCGATCAGAATATGACTGCACTAAGAAGCATTTAAAAAAAAACGGCTTCTGGATCAGCAGATCCCATTAGGCTACACTTGCAAGTGACAGGGACAAATGGAGACGTTACTGGTGCCAGCTCCACAAGTCAATGAATAATGGGAAGATAAGTGATAAGTCTGGCTTAAGCCAGACGACCCCCACTCCATGAGGGGCCTCCATTTTCCACATCCGACTTCTCTCTTGGTCAGAACTCCACCCAGCAGACAAGCCTATCACAGTCCGGCTCATCGAAATCCACCCTGCTGCAGTCTTTTTTAATCCCGCCCCAGGTATGCTGATCCAGAGACAGACATGGGGCAGAGCTGCTACTTGCTCTCCCTGTGCCCAGCCGCTCACAAGGCGCCCAGGAGAGATGGCGGGTTCTAGCCCTGGCCCGCCACCCCAGCAGAGCCTTGCAACAAGCCAGACGACCCCCCCCCCCACTCCATAAGGGCCTCCATTTTACACATCCAGACTTCTCTCTCGTCAGAACTCTACCCAGCAGACCAGCCTATCACAGTCCGGCTCATCGAAATCCACCCTGCTGCAGTCTTTTTTTAATCCCGCCCAGGTATGCTGGATCCAGAGACAGACATGGGGCAGAGCTGCTACTTGCTCTCCCTGTGCCCAGCCACTCACAAGGCACCCAGGAGAGATGGCGGGTTCTAGCCCTGGCCCGTCAGCCCAGCAGAGCCTTGCAACAAGCCAGACGACCCCCACTCCATGAGGGCCTCCCATTTCCACATCCGGACTTCCTCTCTCATCAGAACTCCACCCAGCAGACCAGCCTATCACAGTCCGCGCTCGCGTGGCCGGCTTGCGGCCGCGGCGGTTCATCATTAAATGCTGGACTTAGAGATGACTGCAAGAGTATGCTACCTGCACGGCAGAGCCTGGCAAGCTACCCGTGTTGTATTTGATATGCCAAATACCAGTAACAATTATAGATAGACCTCATTCCGGAATGGATTGTGACTCTTTATGTTCCTGGAGCAAGCAGATGTCCTTGGGCTCTACTAGCATGAGACAGGACATATGGAGATGTTACTGGGGCCCGCTCGAGCAAATCGATGAACAATGGGAAGACAGTGACAGTGAAGTGATAAGTGATAAGTGAAGAAGCATTTTGAGTGTTAACTACAAAAATAAAATCACTTTACTATAAACTTTATAATTTTTTGAAGATCGTATAAACCTATATTTATATTAGTTTTTATTTGCATAATGATCTCTTATGTCCCATAACTAATACTTTTCTAAAATGTGGTACAGAAGTAGAAAGTATAAGAAAGAAAAATAAAATCAATTTTTACTATAAACTTTATAAACTATAAAATTAACATTAGACTCAAAACTGGCAAGAGCAAGAATGAAATGCAAACTACATACAGGTGGATAGGAAATAAAAGCAATGGATGATTTAATTACTTTTGAAATTGTAGATTTCAAGACAATAGCAAACAGAAGATAAGCAGACATTGAAACACTGTATAAATATAGCCCCCAAAACCAGGCTACACTTGGGGGTAAATTAGCTAAGAATATAAATCTAGGTATGATTGCTTATACCTAACTGCTGTTAAGAAATTTTTTTACAAAACTGGCTTGCTAAATATAAAATGAAACAACTGGTAAAATTTTGTCTGCTGTGATATACTACCAACAGAAAAGAAAAAAAGTGCTAACAATCATTCTTAAGATGTCAACATGGTGACTTATGGTTCTGCCTGTGCTTGGACACTGAAAATACAAAAAGCTAAAGATATACCAATTTTGGGAATATAGCAGAAGGTGGCCAACAAGCCACCTCACTTCTCCAGGAAATGTGTATTCACTGCAAAACAACTATTATGGGATGTGTTCATTGTGTCCAAAGGGCAAGTGTATCTGCAGGAGTCATGGAAGCTGACTGGCAAGGATTTAAATGTGGACTTTGCCTTGAGCTCTACAGAAGGATTCCTCCCTCCTAATTTTACAAAGTGACCAGGACTCACATCAGCAAAGACTCAGACGTTGTTTCACTGACTTTTCCACCTAAGAGAATGCTAGTCCTCGGGTTCAAGTTAAAAATACTCTAATTGATACCAATTTTTGTGGCAAAAACAATGGTTCAAATAGATCAAATTAATAGCAACAGAAAGTTAATTTAATGAAAACTTAGCACTGAACTGCATCACATTTGAGGAAAAAACTTATATAAATATACAGTAAAGCTGTACTGGAAGGGAAAAAGGCTAGAGTGGGTGGAAAGGAATATTATTTTTCTTTTTATTGAATCCCTGAGATACACAGTTACAAAATTGTTCATGAAGAGTATCAGTAATACAGTGTCCTGAACACCCAGCTTCACATGGGAAGGAATGTTGTAAAAGGAAATTGAAAGAGACTCCCTTTGTTAAAAACAAAATTATGGGGCTCAGGTATGAAGCTCAGTGGTGGTGTGTAAGGCTTCACATTCAGCCCTGAGCACAACAAAGAGAAAAAGTGTGTTATTGTGTGTGTGTGTGTGTGTGTGTGCAGTAGAAGAGAAAAGAGATTACTAATATAAGAACATACAGAAACTGTTACCTCAGCTGCAACATTTGGGATGGTTTTTTGTTTCTGGATCATAAATCTTGAGAGCACATTTCTTGGAACAGTGTAAGGCTACACAGTGACCAACAAATTCCTGGAAGGTAAGAGGTACAGAGGTCATAGAAAAAAGCACCCAAAGGTAGAAGAAAAGGATGGTGACAGTGACTTTACTTAAGACCAAAAAAATGATAACTGCTAGTGCCCTCCCATCATTCCCTTATTCCCACTCTTGAGGTCAGTGGTATAGAAGTAAGACTATAAAAGCAGGTAGAAAATTAATGGAGGATATTCATAAACTTCCTGTGTAATCATGGAAATTAATTTTAATAATTAGGATTAATCTCTTAATCATGAAATCTGTGGATTTTATGTGATGTACCCTAATATATATTATATATAGTGGGTGTAACTAAATATATATATTAGTTACATCACATAATGTACCTAATATAATGTGCCTAATATATATAATCTATTAATAATATGTATTTGGTACATTATATAATAATATATTAGATACATATAATAAAATATTCTAATATTATAAAAAATATTATCTGGATAAAAATACAGTTTGCTTGTTGTTTGTGGGGTGTTTTTTTTTTTGCTTTTGGGTCACATTCAGCAATGCTTAGGGGTTACTCCTGGCTCTTCACTCAGGAATTACTCCTGGTGGTGCTCGGAGACCATATGGGATGTGGGGGATCTAACCTAGGTCCTGTGTGCAAGGCAAACGCCCTACTCACTGTGCTATCGCCTCCATCCCCAGTAAATATAGTTTTTAAAAAGTATAATATTCAGCTGGCAGGTGGGGAAGACAAGAGATAGGCTTGTCTACATTCCCAGGGCTCTGCACTATGGGCCCTGGATGGTGGATGATCTGACATAGGAAAAGACTGGGCCCCCTAAGAATGAACCCAGAGTCATGGCAGAGCCTGGCAAGATACCCGTGGGTGTATTCAATAGGCAAAAAAAAGGTAACAATAGAGATGAACTGGACAAGGGACAGACCAGACACACATGTGCTGCCCAGCCCACATGGAGCAGCCCATGGAGTCTCTGAGGAATTGGGTAGTCCCCGGCTGAGATCAACATAGTGCCTAGGTAAAGCAGTCAGTGTGGGGGGAAACCACACTGGCCGGAATGGAGTAGGGATTTGGGCCCCTTCCTCTCCATGCCAGTGGCGTGGCATACAGGCTTGCAGCCTCCGCAACCAGATTGAACCAGATCAAGGGGTAGACCAGGACGCACAGCTGTGACAGTGTGCAGCGGTGCAAGAGGCTTAGATAACAAAGTATGGTAGGACCAGGTCCTTCCCAGGATCTTTCACATCTGTACACCATAATGATCATTGTAATTGCCAACAAACTGGAGAGGTTGATGGGGAATGAGGAACTATAATGTCACACTAGAACTCACTACTGAATATACACATAGATAATTGCATCATAAACCGTAAGGCAAGTCACAAGGTATAGGAGAAGAGGGAGAAATAAAGACAGAAAGAGAGATAGAGAGAAAGATGAGAGACTCAGACACACGGGGGAGAGCCCCCATCCGACTCTTGACTCTCCCTCAGCTCAGCTGACCATGAGGCTCCCAGGAGGCAAGATGGGTTTTGGGGTGGCACATCACTTTGTAGGGCCTCAGAAGCAGCCGGATGAGACTCACTCACCATAATACTTGCTGCCATTATCAAGGTCCGACCCCACTGCTCATCAGAACCCACACAAGAGATAGTCTGATCTTAAGACCAGCTCAGAGCAGCCATGTTTGAGCCCAGGTAGGCGGCCCCGAGGCGGAAGTCACGAGGCATTCCTGGAGATGGAGCTGGGGTAAACCTTCCCTCTCGACCTGTCCCATAGGCCTGGTGGCCCCGCACATGAATTTCCGCCTGGGGCTCTTGGCCATCATGCAGAGACTCAGAGCATGGGGAAGAGCTGCCATTCGGCTCTCCCCCCAGCTCTGCTGACCATGAGGTTCCCAAGAGGCAAGATGGGTTTTGGGTGTTGGCCCATCACTTCTGTAGGACCTTGAAGCAGCCGGATGATACTTGCTCCACTATAATAGCCGCCATTTTTGTGGTCCGACCCAGTACATCAATCTAATGGAACCAATCATGTTCTAGAATATATTACAATCTACAATGTATTAGAAAGGGAAGTAAAAGAGAGAGAGAGAGAGAGAGAGAGAGAGAGTAGGGGAGATAAATAACCTGACATGGAGACAGGCAAGAGGAAGGTTGCCATTGGTGATGGAGATGGGCAGGGGTGGAGGGATGGGTGTTGGAACACCGTAGAACCAAAATTCAAACATGAAATATCTTATAATTGTATATATAATGGTGGTATAATAAAATATTTTTAAAATAAAGTACAATCTATAATAGGAAGTCATGTTACAAACCAACTACCTAATAAAAATGTTAGAAAACTATACTTGCTATCATCCATACAAGCACAGGGATCAGGTGTTTGCCTTAAACATGGCCAATCCCAGTCAATTCTCATTATGGCACAACGTCCCTTGACAGCAAGAGGAATTAAACCCCAGCACAGAGTTAAGAGCAAAGCCTGAGAACTACTTCACATGGCCCCTAAACTAAAGATGAAATAAATTATACTGCCTGGTTCATTATGTTACATATTCCCTGTGGAAACATTAAGATACTGGAGAGATAGTATATGTGTTAAGTGCTTTTCTTTTTTTTTTATTATACCACCATGAGACATACAATTACAAAGGTGTTCATAATTGGTTCTTGGTAATAAAGTATTCCAGCACCCATCCCTCCAACAGTGCCCCCATTTCCACCACCAATGTAGCCCACCCACCCCACCCCAGGCTGCCTCAATAGCAGATAGCCCCAGTTTCCTTCTCTCTCTCTGTCTCTGCATCTCTCCCTCTTCTTTACACATTGTGGCTAGCCCCTGCAGATATTTAGAGTTTATCACTTAAGTCTCTTTGCAGATATTCAATGGTGAGTTTTAATCTGTTAAGGGCTTTCTTGTATTTAGCTGACTCTGGTTCAATTCCCAACACCACGTGACTCCCTAGTACTGTCAAGTATTTCTTGAGCACAGAGTCACCAAGTCCTGAGCCTACCCCAGTATGGCTCTAGAACAAAAATATAAATAATTTATTTAATTAAACACTAACCAAAGGGGTTTGGGAAATAGCTCAGGCTCCAGGGGCATATGCCTTCCCATATAAAGATCCAAGTTCAATCCCTGTTATTTTATGGCCATCCAAACATAGCTGGATGTAGCCCTGGAAGCCCCATACCTCCACCTGACAGCACCCGGGGGTGTGGTTCTGATTGTTCCCACCATCACCGGTCCATGATTGAGCCACTGTACTTTCCCTATTGAGAACCCCTTATTGAGATCAAATGACTTCAAATGCCCTTCATATGATCCCCTGTGAATTGCTTCAGAGGATACCCTCGACAGATAAAAGATATCTAACCAATGAGACATTTATAAAATATTAATCTGTAGCCCTTAAAATCATAAAGCAAATTGATAGAAACCACAAGTATATAGGACTGAGAGATGTACAGTACAATGGAGAGATGAGGAGTTAAGTTGCATGTAGACATGCATGTAGACATGTCTTGCATGTAGACAACTCTGTTTGAATGCTAGAAAATATGTTCCCAAGTCTTATTTGGCCAAGAATCACCAGCGGGGGACTCCCCAGGAATCCTGAAAAAAACAAAACATTTCTCTGCAGGCTCAACAGAGGCCACATTTCTTCTAGGGTCACACTTTTCTTTGACTTGTGAACTGTGCCCTTTATCTTCAAAGTAATTGACTCAAGCCCTTCATGCTTCTATCTAACATCCCCTTCCTCACTCAGGGAGGGGTGGGTGTTGGGAAGGGAGTGGGGGAATAGCCACATCCAACAGTGCTCAAGAAGCTATTCCTGGCTCTGTGCTCAAAAGTGATCACTGTTGGTTCTGGGGATGCAGCCAGATCTGGCCATCACAAAGACAAGATCCTTAAACTCCGATAGAGAATATAGAAGTATATTACCCCCTATGGCTCCACAGCATTTTCTTTTGCTTTACCATCTCTGACCAACTTTTCTGTCTTCCTCTACTGCTTTTTAAGGGCACATGCGATTGAGATCAGAACTGCACCTAAACAGTACAGAATAAACATCCTATCTTAATTAGTACCTTAACTTAAATTTTGAAATTTATGTGTTTTGCCAAAGAACTGTAAATATTCCAGGGAATGAGGTCAGAGAGACAGACAGTGAAAAGCAGGAAGCTTGCTTTGTATGTGACCAACCTCGACCTCCTGCATGGTATATTGTTCCTGACAACTGCCAGGATGGTGCCTGAGCATGGAGCTAAAACCAGTAGATAGAGCATTGCCAAATGTTCTTTCCCATTAAAAAATCCAGAAATTTGACTGTAAATATCTTCACAAGTCATAGTTCTGCCTATCACAACTATTCACTTTATCATGTACAAAGATAATGTTACATGTCTATACTTCTGAAACAGAATAAGTCCTTGACAAAGACCATAGCAATAGTGTGGGAAAGAGACTGATAAATAATCACTGAAGTTCTCAGTCAATATCCAAAGAAAAGAGCTGAAACCATAAGGATGTGGGAAGGGACAGAGGATCAAAACAGAAAGGAGGCTCGGGTCATGAGAATAATTTAAAACATAAGAACAAATGTGGCAAGTCTCTAGTAACGATGTATGTATTGGAAACAAATTAATCTGAAATTCAAGCATTTAATAAACTTCTTAAGGCCTGTCTTTTTTTTTTATATGTGTTGATGATGTGCTGGGAATTGAATGAGACCATCAGTCAGCTTTACTAAGTTTTGTAAACCTACAATTGTCTTCCCAACCACATTTTCCAGGTATTTGTGGTTCTATGGAAATTCATCTCTGATTAATTATGGCAACTTGAGCACTAACATCAATCATTCCCTTGAGATGAGGGTCTTATATTTTTATATAAAAAATATAAAGGACCAAGCATTAAAGTACCCTCCAGACTGCTATATATATTTTTCCAGCTATGAAAATCTTATAAAAATATACTTCAAAATGGTGGGAAAAGCTATATGCATAAACAAGCAGCCCACTAAAACCATCAATTACCATAAACTAAAGCTTAATGTTAAAAAACAGCCATGAAATTTGCATATAAATTGATGGACATGGAGAGGATCATGTTGAGTGAACAGCTAAAGGAAAAGACAGATATAAAATGACTGCAATTATTTGCATGACATAAATATAAATATATGATAGCATATTATGATACCAATATCCAAGGTCAGGCAAAACATGGAGAGGTCTCTTAAGTTAAAAGTGGAAATTACTTTACTAAATGCTGTGTGAGTCAGAGGTTAGGTAAGACAGAGAAGGGGACATGAAAGTGTGCTAATAATTGTCGTAAAGTGCTAATACTCAACCTAGAACTGAACATTAAATACAGGTTAAAAAGATACACATGATAACCTCTAAGTTTATGTATTACAATCCACAATATGTAAGAGAAGGAAGAGAGTGCAAGAGAGAGAAAGAGAGAAAGAGAGGAAAGAGATAAAGAACCTGCCATAGAGGCAGGCTAGGAGTGGGGAGGAATTGTAGACATTGTTGGGTGGAAATGGGCACTGGTGAGGGATGGGTAATGTAACACTTGAAGACTGAACTCAAACATAAACATCTTTGTAATTGTATATCTCACGGTGGTATAATAAAATACTAAAAATTCTAAATAAAAATGTTAAATAAAATTATTTAATTAATTAAATACAATTTTAGACAAAAATTAACAAGACAGGAAAAACAACAGGTGATCTTGACACTATCCTATCAGACCCCCCACATGAAAGTGTAACTAGGTCCATCAAGTACCGCCCATAAGGGTCCTTATAAAAGTTATTTTGAGGATGAAGAGATTGTACAGCAAGTATGGTGTTGTTTTGTTTGTAAACATTCTTGGTTTGATCCCCAGAACCACATACAGTGGCCAAACCATGGCTGAGGTGAGTGAGTCTTGAGACAAAGCCAGGAGTAATCCTGAAGTTCAGTCGGTATGTCCTTATAAGAAAAATGCCTTTCTCTCTCTCTCTTTTCCTTCCCTTCCAGACTATGGATTACAGAACATACATTAAAAGGTTGTCAGTGTGACCTTTTGCCTCTATTTAATGCTCAGTTCTAGGTTGGCATTAGTACCCTCGACAATTGTTAGCACCCTGTTCCATTTTCTGTCTTACCTAGACTCTGACTCCCACACGTTTGTGATAATTTCCCACCTTTGACAAGACCTCCTGATATATGCTTCACTTGACCTTGGATATTGGTACATCATAATATGTACATATATTTATGCCATGCAAATAAATGCAGTCATTCTGTATCTGTCTCTCTCCTTCTGGCTAATTTCGCTCAACATAATCTTCTCCATGTCCATCCATTTATAAAGGCAAATTTTATAACTTCATTTTCCTAACAGCTGCATAGTATTCCATTGTGTAGATGTACCAAAGCTTCTTTATCCAGTCATCGATTTTTCGGGCACTCTGGTTGCTTCCAGATTCTGGCTATTGTGAATAATGCTGCTATGAACATAAAAGTAGGGATGGTGTTTCCGCTGCGCATTTTTGGTTTCCCAGAGTAGATTCCCAGGAGTGGTATGGCTGGGTCAAATGGGAGTTCAATTTCTAGTCTTTTGGAGGAAAGTCCATATTGTTTTCCAGAAAGGCTGTACCAGCCGGCATTCCCACCAACAATGGATGAGTGTCCCCTTTTCCCCACATCCACGCCAGCACTTGTTGTTCTTGCTTCTTTGAATATGTGCCAGTCTCTGTGGTGTAAAAGTGGTATCTCATTGTTGTTTTGATTTGCATCTCTCTGATGATTAGTGATGATGAGCATTTTTTTCATATGTCTTTTGGCCATTCGAATTTCTTCCCTTGCTGAAGTTTCTGTTCATTTCTTCTCCCCCATTTTTTTGATGGGGTTGTTTGTTTTCTTCTTGTAAAGTTCTACCAGTGCCTGATATATCCTGGATATTAACCCCTTATCAGATGTGTATTGGGTGAATATTCTTTCCCATTCTGTGGACCTGCTTTTTTGTATCTTAGTCACTGTTTCTTTTGAGGTGCAGAAGCTTTTTAAGTTTCATGTAGTCCCATATGTTTATCTTTTCTTCTAGTTGCTTTGTTAGTGATGTTTCACCTTTGAAGATGCCTTTAGCTTCAATGTCGTGGAGGGTTTTTCCCATATTTTCTTCAATGTACTTTATGGATTCAAGTCTGATATTGAGATCTTTAATCCATTTCGATCTGACTTTTAGCATGGTGTTAGACACAGGTCCAAATTCATTTTTTACATGTTTCTGCCCAATTTTCCTATCACTAATTGTTGAAGAGGCTTTCCTTACTCCATTTAGACTCATTGCACCCCTTTATCAAAGATTAAATGATCAGTGTGTTTGAGGTTGGGTGTCAGGATACTCAATTCTCTATTCCATAGGTCCACAGGTCTGTTTTTATTCCAATACCATGCTG
>JAJIBD010026260.1:0-26612 GCA_021461705.1 Cryptotis parvus
ATTACAGAACATTCATTAAAAAAGTTGTCATGTGTATCCTTTTGCCTCTATTTAACGCTCAGTTCTAGGTCGGCATGAGTACCCTCGACAATTCTTAGCACACTGTTCCATTTTTCTGTCTTACCTAGCCTCTGACTCCCCACATGTTTGTGATAATTTCCACCTTTGACAAGGCCTCCTGATATATGTTTCACTTGAACTTGGATATTGGTATCAAAATATGTACATATATATTTATGCCATGCAAATAAATGCAGTCATTCTGTATCTGTCTCTCTCCTTCTGGCTAATTTCACTCAACATAATCTTCTCCATGTCCATCCATTTATAGGCAAATTTTATAACTTCATTTTTCCTAACAGCTTCATAGTATTCCATTGTGTAGGTGTACCAAAGCTTCTTTATCCAGTCGTCGATTTTCGGGCATTCTGGTTGCTTCTAGATTCTGGCTATTGTGAATAATGCTGCTATGAACATAAAAGTAGGGATGGTGTTTCCGCTGCGTATTTTTGGTTTCCCAGAGTAGATTCCCAGGAGTGGTATGGCTGGGTCAAATGGGAGTTCAATTTCTAGTCTTTGGAGGAAAGTCCATATTGTTTTCCAGAAAGGCTGAACCAGCCGACATTCCCACCAACAATGGATGAGTGTCCCCTTTTCCCCACATCCACACCAGCACTTGTTGTTCTTGCTCTTTTGAATATGTACCAGTCTCTGTGGTGTAAAGTGGTATCTCATTGTTGTTTTGATTTGCATCTCTCTGATGATTAGTGATGATGAGCATTTTTTCATATGTTTCTTGGCCATTCGAATTTCTTCCTTGCTGAAGTTTCTGTTCATTTCTTCTCCCCATTTTTTGATGGGGTTGTTTGTTTTCTTCTTGTAAAGTTCTACGGCGTGCCTGATATATCCTGGATATTAACCCCTTATCAGATGGGTATTGGGTGAATATTCTTTCCCATTCTGTGGACTGCTTTTGTATCTTAGTCACTGTTTCTTTTGAGGTGCAGAAGCTTTTTAGTTTCATGTAGTCCCATATGTTTATCTTTTCTTTTTAGTTGCTTTGTTAGTGATGTTTCACCTTTGAAGATGCCTTTAGCTTCAATGTCGTGGAGGGTTTTTCCTATATTTTCTTCAATGTACTTTATGGATTCAAGTCTGATATTGAGATCTTTAATCCATTTTGATCTGATTTTTGTGCATGGTGTTAGACACAAGTCTAAATCATTTTTTTTACATGTTGCTGCCTAGTTTTCCCAACACCACTTGTTGAAGAGGCTTTCCTTACTCCATTTTAGACTCGTTGCACCTTTATCAAAGATTAAATGATCATAGTACAAGAGCTCTATTATCACAATCCAATATAATGAAAGAACTCTAGCACTGTCATAACTTAGATCATACAAAAGAGCCCAAGTCTCTACCAAAGAGAGAGAATCTCAACCGAGAGGAATCCTACACAAAGGAAGGAGCAGGTAAAAAGGGGGAGAGAGAAGGGGCCTCAAGTCAGTCAGTCCCCCTTATATACACCAAAGTAATCCTATCTGTGACAGGGAGGGTCCTGTCAACAAAGAACCCTAAACAGATTGTAGAAGGGTGGTGCCAAACCCTATTACAAGTATAAACAAAGGATTATGCCAAGGACACATCTCTTCTTCCAAGTTTATCTCTTATGTAAAACACTGGAGAAAGTGGGGCCTAGTATAAAGTAATACATCTTAATTTCATGGGTTTCATGTAATCTAGATGGTACCCACAAGGTCCTTCTGATTATCTGCAGCAGCATGATTCTGAGTATCTTGTTCTCCTATAATGAAAGAGTCACACTTGCTTGCTTGAGGGCAAACTATTATGATCCTTCCTATAATCTTAAACAATAGTCTCAAGCGTACCCAAGGTGGTGGTCTCCTGGTAAATTCACACTGCCTCATGCTGGGTGCAGTGGATATAAAGAGGAGCTGTGCCCAATGTAGAAAACATAGACGTCTTAGTAGATGTATAAGTCAGAAGTTATTCAGAGTCAAAGGTGACTTCTGTAACTGCCACACCCTCTAGCAGTGTTTACATAGAAGAGAGGTCTCATCAGAATGAACCTTGGCTTAAGAACATGTAAGTAGATTGAGCTGTGAGTTGGTAAAACAGCAAAACTCCCAGACTAGCTAAACCTCTCATCCAACACAGCATCAATGCTACCTTAACAAGGTTTTTAGGTTTTTATTATATATGAATATTACCCTCTGATATATATATATATATATATATATATATATATATATTGCTATTTGGGTCACATCTGGCAATGCTCAGGGGTTATTTCTGGCTCGTCCCTCAGGAATTACCCTGGCAGTGCTCAGGGAAACCATATGGGATGCCATGGATGGATCGTGGGTTGACTGCATACTAGGAAAACACCCTACTCATTGTGCTATCACTCTTTGATATTATATATTAAATAACAAGTTACAAATAGCTCAAAAATTTTGATCATGTATTTTTATCCCAATTATATACTTAGTCATTGAACTCACCTGCAGGCATATTATGTTATCCATAATTATGCATATCAGGCTACTAGATATCTAGTTTCTTTTGGCATCCATATACACTTGAACACATGTGACAGTGACTATCCAGTTATCATTTTTTGTTGTTTTCTGTGGTTTGCCATGTTTGGCTAGACTATCTCCTGACATTTCTAGAGTGCTTGTTCCACTGAAATCTAGTATTGAGAATCTAACCTAGTCTCAAGTTTTCCAGAAACCTCCTGCTCCTTTATAGTCATGGAATTGAAGCAGGCAGTTAGTTAGGGTGCTCCAAGGCAGTGAATTCTTGGGACTTAACACAAACTTCTAATAAGGGATTTGAAGAAGTTACTCTGTTACTAGCCCTGAGGAAGCTGTGTCGTATTGCTGCCAAACCTACTTTGTGAGCACAGTTCTGATAAAGCTATAATAGGCTCCATGACAGGCCCAGAGAAAGTTTAGGCTCACCAAAAGAAGCTATAGTAGTAATAAAAGTTTGTGATAAGGACAAGAAAGAGGACCATCAAAAGTAGCAAAGACTTCCACTTGAAAAAAACTAAGCAATGGAATTTTATCTAGGTAGAAAGACCCAGGTATGAGCAGCTTGGAAGAAAAATTATAGTACCACTTCCAAAGGCAAGTAGCATGCCTTTCCATTTTTGGGGTTGACCCACATCATTACCTGAGAAGTGTGCTCTCATCTCTCTGTATCTCTACCTCTGTCTCTCTCCTTCATAATATCTAAATATATCCATTAAACTTCACCATCTTCTATTCCAGTAATGGTTTTTCTGTGAGGGCAAGAAGATGGAACCAAACCCCTGAGTAAACGGTAAGTTCATGACTCCCATATTCATAAAAAATATTCAGAAGGAAAAAGACATTAAATCAAATGAAATATATCAAACTTTATGTATTTTTGAGGTCACACCACTGCAATGCTTAGGGGTTACTTCTACCTCTGCACTCAGGAATTACTCCAGGTGGCATCAAGTATCATATGGATATGGAGTATCAAACACAGGTTGGCTGTGTGCAAGCCAAGAGCCCTCCCCACTGTAATATAGGCTCCAGCACCCTAACTGACTATGTTATCCCTGTGGTTTGATGGAATAATAATGAGATTTTCAACAAAAATCAGCTAAAGATAATTACCTTCAACAAACAAATCAAATTAATACTTAGGTGACTTCAATGAAAAGAAAAAGGGCTTATCAAAGGGCCTATCAATTGAATATAACAAGGTTACTAAAAGTAACCTAAAATATTGCAAAGAATTGTAGAGTGGTTACTATTAAAACTAATTCAAGATTTGCTTGACTATAAGCTTAAGATCTTAAAATTTATGCCTCATCTGAACGTTAGTACAAGAAGAAGCACATAGAACAAGATCACTGCACAGAAAAGATGATTTGACAGTATAAGGGAAGAGACTAAGATAAGTACAAAACAGTAGGAAGATATGGCAATTATATATATATAATCCTATAGAAAATTTGCAATACATTCTTCTAAAACAATTATGTAATTAATAATAAATAACCTGATTTTGACAAAGAGCCCAGAGCAATGGGAGTGGATCAAGGTAGTCAGGTTTCTGCTTATTTACATGAAATAGTCTTGAGCTCCATAAATTATTATAGGTTTATAGTAAAACACTAGAATATGATCATGCAGGTAAATTGTCATGTAAAAAGCTAGGGAGATAACTATACTTATATGAGATTAAATTAGACTCCAAATTAGAAAAGCAACATGAGACAGGGTCAAACATTATATGATAGTTAAGGGATTAACTTATCAAATGAACAAAACATTTATCAAGATTTTTGCCCTAAATGAAGAAGCATTAAAATGCATAAAACTATGAACAACCCACAAAAATAGAGGCATGGGCAGCATCACATTTTATAGTTGGAAATTTCAGTGCCACACTTTCTTCAATGGACAAAGCAGATACAAAAAGCAACGAGGAATCAGGAATCGGAAGCCTTCAATGAGCAGTTTCACCTGATGGGTTTGAAACATGAACAGTGCTCTCTGACATCATCAACAGAAACCAAGCAGATATTCTTCAAAGGGCACATGCAGCATTCTCTAGGATAGAGCACAGATTGAGATACAATACCAGTGTCATTCTATAAGTTTTAGAAATTAAAAGAACTCAAGAATGAGAAAATAAAATCTCAGTCAAGTATGATTATAAGAGGTGAACAGACTGCTCCAAATAAGACCTAGAGAGGATCAACAGGAACATGAATAAAAGCTTGCAGTCACTCATCAAAGAAGAATAATTCAAAATAACCAGACATCACCTTGCAGTTACATTATAGTGTGTATTGAAAGGACAGGAAAAAAAAGCACATGGTGAAATATGAAGCCTCATACATTGATTCAAATAGAAATTGTTCCTGTCTTTATGGAAAATATAATGGGGGTATTGTTGGATGACAGGCTTAGCTAGCTTGGGAGTTTTGCTCACAGCTTAATCTAATTGCATGTTCTTAAGTCAAGGTTTATTCTAATGAAATCTGTCTTCTAAGTAAACACTGCTAGAGGGTGTGGCAGTTACAGAAATCATCTCGTTATTAATTAAAGTTATTAATTAAAGTTATTAAAGTTATTAATCATCTCTTAATAACTTCTTACTTATTATACATCTACTAATACTTCTATGTTATCTAGATTGGGCACAGTTCCTCTTTATGCCCACTGTACCCAGCGTGAGACAGAATTTACCAGGAGACCACTACCTTGGCTACGTTGAGACTATTGTTTAAGATTATAGGAAGGATCATACTAGTTTGACTAGTGACTCTTTCAGTATAGGAGAACAAGATACTCAGAATAACCCTGCTGCTGTAGATAATAATCAGAAGGACATTGTGGGTACCATCTAGATTACATGAAGCCCATGAAATTAAGATGTATTATTTTATAACAGTCCCCCTCCTCTCTCTCCAGTGTTTTACATAAGAGATAATCTTGGAAGAAGGGATTAGTCCTTTGTTATACTTGTAATAGGGTTTGGCACCACCCTTCTAAACTCTTCTACTATCTAGAAGTTGTTTAGGGTTCCTTGTTTATAAGACCCTCCCTGAAGTTAGGATTACTTTGGTGTATATAAGGGACTGACTTGAGGCACTTGCCCCTTGTTTGGGGGTAGGTCTTCTTTCTGGTAGGCTTCTATTTGGTGGGACTCCTTTCTTGTAGGATCCTCTTTAGTGGGAGACTTGGGTTCTCATGTATGGTCTAAGTTCTAACCAGAGCTAGAGTTCTTTCATTATATTGGATTGTGGCAGTAGAGCTTTTGTACTATTAAAAGCCTTTTTTGGAACTCAGCCAGACTCCTGAGGTTTCATCTGTTCCCCAGCAGCCTCAAAGGTAGAAGAAAACTTCTGTCCTGATATTGTTGGGGACCCCAGTAGCTCCCGACAGGGTATGATCAAAACATTAAAAATGGGTGTATGATATAATCCAGAAATTTCACATTATCCAAAAAACACAAAAACACTATGTTGTAGATACATGCATATTTTCGTTGCAGTGTAGTTCACTATAGCTATGATCTAAAAATACTTGTAGAGCTCTAGGATAGATGAGTGGATAAAGAAAGCATGGCATGTGCATCTGTGCATGTATATATTCATATATGGTACTGTATAATATATGCAATAATTAGACACTCCATTAGAAACACTGTTTATTGCTCTTCTTTTAGATAGGGAAGGGCTTGAAGTGAACTCATCGTATGCCAAGATATTTTTTAATAATGGCACTTCTGGGATGTACACTGAGTAAAATCTACAGACTCAGAGTTAGAGCATGTTTAGAGTTAAGAGGATAATACTTATAATCAATATAGAAAAATAAAATTAAGTCTAAAGCAGTATAAAGACCATCTATGTGTTTTTTGAAAATTGTCAGAAATCTCCATTTGAATCAAAGTTGCAAAGGAGGAATTTATATCAATGATATGAGTTTACAAAACTTTGTTTAACTTAGTGTTTTACAAAGGAGAAACTTAAAAGAAAACTTTTCCTTTTGATTGAACATAAATCCTATGTTAATCATTCTATTAAGTGAATCACTTGTGTTTTGAGATATATAATCATACAAAATAAGACTTTTTTAAAAATATGATTTTTTAATTTTAACTTAAGGAACTGTGGTTTTTAAAGTTATTGATAGTTGAGTTTTAGGCATATAAAATTTCAGCACAATCCTACCACCAGTGTCACCTTCCCTCAACTAGTGTTCCCATATACTACCCACATCCTAAAACCCCGCCCCATCCCCTACTGTCAACTTGATAGGGACATTACAACATTGCAGGGATTGCAGATTGTGTTTTCAGTGTTACTGAGTCTGTTTTGTATATGACTATGCCACTCACCCTTATCGCCAGTATAAATACAGCCAACTACTTTTTGTTTGCTCTACTTCCCTCATTGATTTCTTTCCTTCTCCATATATCACCTCTCTAAACACTGGGGTCAAGGATGAGCTAGACAATGCCCTTTACTACAATTCATTTCCTATATACCACAGTTAAGTGGCATCTTCCTGTGTTTGAATAAGCTTTATTTTTAATAGCAAGAATATTGGAAATAGCTTCAGCATATGTTTTTAACACAAAAGTATTAGTCACATTATTTATATGAAATATAACTGAAAAGTAAAAGTGGACATTCTTGATTTTCTAACACTTTTGGACAAATAGTGGTGGTTAATAATAAATGATCGTGTGGAAAATTTCTTACACTATAATTCATTTACAAATTTGTTCATTATCAAAAAAGTAAAACAGAAAACCTTCAGATTAATTGACTCTTCATGTCGTTAATATGTTTAAATACTTAGGACTTTATATACATTGTTTTCCCTTTTATGTATCTTTAAACCTATCAATCAATGCTTAATCAGAGTGGAAAGGAACCCGTATATTTGACTGAACTGTTCAAATTAAAGTATCTTAAAACAAATTTTGCTCTTTTGAACATTTTTAAATACATATTTTTATAGTTTTTGAAAGAAAATCATGTGAGTTTTACTGATGGTTTATGGAATTTTGACAATATTTCTTAGGTTTAGTATGCTCATAGGAGCCCCTTAGTGAGTCAGTGTGAAAATTCTTTTCATTCAGATATGTTATTGGTGAAATAGGCAGGTTTTATGACTCAGTTAACTTGTACATAAATAAGTGTTTGAATTTTTTCATTTTCTTTTCTTTTGACTTGTACTTTTAAGATTTATATTTCTTTTGCAGTAAGGGTCATTGCGTGTCAGTATGTATGTGTATGTGTATATCAGTTACTGGGGGGTCAAACCTCGGGTCTTACACATGTAAATCAAACACTCTACCTCTGAGCCACATTTTATACATGCAATGAGATTTTTTTATCTAACAATTTTATTTTTATTTATTTTTTATTTTTTTTTTTTTTTTTCTTTTTTGGGTCACACCCGGCAATGCTCAGGGGTTCCTCCTGGCTATGCACTCAGGAATCATTCCTGGCGGTGCTCGGGGACCACATGGGATGCCAGGCATCGAACCCGGGCCAGCATAGGCCGGCCGCATGCAAGGCAAACACCCTACCCGCTGGGCTATCGCTCCGGCCCCATCTAACAATTTTAAACTGCAAAAAAAATGGAAGAGTGTATATTCCAGATAAGACAATTTTTCAGAACTCCTAAAAACACATTTTTCCTATATAAAAGGATGTCCTACATAACAAATAACAAAGATAAAATACTTTTAGTAGAATATTGGACATAGGTAAAAAATTGCAATATGCTATGTCCTAGAATGACCAAATTCAGTGAAAATACCAAGTTGTACGTTTGACTCATATTAATAAAATTTTTAAATACATAATGGAATTTTTTTCTCTTTAACTTGAATTTTTGTATCTTTTTAAAAACAACTGAATTCAATGTCTGCACTCTTTTCAAAGCCTGAACAATGATTAACTTCTAACATATAACTAAACATAATATATGTCTATTATTTGTCATTTTACTTCTTCGTTAAATGCACATGAACACAAACTTTTCATCATGCATTTTTGACACATGAATTTAATTTATATTTTCCTGTTTAATGTTTAATTTTCCTTAATTCTAGAATAGTTAGAGTATTCAAAATATTCCAATGTAATAATTTGACAAATATCTTCCTGTGAACTCCTGCAGTGCAGTGATTTCTTCATTTATGTATTGAAATTTAATTGTGTATTGTGCATTCACTTGTAAACAATATAGGGGCCACTCATTGAATGAATAATAGTTTAATGAAAGAATTATCAAAATGCCACAAAGCAGTTGGTTTCCTGAGTAGAAGAGTATTACTAGATTAGTAAATTTTTAGAGAATTTTTTGCTTCTGCTTATATTCTAAGTATAATATTCATTTTCATCTCTGGGTTTCAGGAAATGTATACCAAAGCACTGTGGCTGAATATTGTTATGTTTTTTTAAGTTGGACATTAATCTCAGAGGACATTTGTAAAATAATGATCAGCATTGATTAATCCACTTCTCTCTCTGGCCATAGTGAAGTTCCTCTTGAAAGAAGTAATTGTTTTATTTGTTCATTTACTCCTGCAAATGCAAGGAGGCTCCAGGTGATACACCTAATTGCCTTTTCACTAGCAAACTAAGCTCACTTTTCAATGGCTTTATCTTTATAGGAAGAGCCTCAATATATTTATCTAAATGAGAGTGAATACCAGCATCTAATTAAGAGATTTTCAATGCAAGCAATAGCTTCCTGTTGTATACTTTGGGGCAGGCAGAAATTCAATCTAAGTATCTTTTATTTTCATCTCAACAGCACTCTGTCAAAGTTATTTATTTTTTTTACTTTCATACACTTGCATGAGAGATAGAATCAAACACTTAAAATGAAGATCAGTTCATGCCAAATTAGTTCTCATATAGTCATTAGAAAAGGAACATTCTTATGAAAAATTTCAAATATAGAGCATATTTTATCTGGACCCATCTCAAATTTTCCTTGTTTTTATTTGAAATTCAATACCGATAACAATTATAATAAAATGATAATAGAAATAACAAAGACTGTAATTGTAAGATCATTTTACAATTACAAAAATTGAGATGGGTCCAGATAAAATATGCTCTATATTTGAAATTTTTCATAAGAATGTTCCTTTTTCTAATGACTATATGAGAACTAATTTGGCATGAACTGATCTTCATTTTAAGTGTTTGATTCTATCTCTCATGCAAGTTGAAAAGTAGAAAAAAATAAATAACTTTGACAGAGTGCTGTTGAGATGAAAAATAAAAAGATACTTAGATTGAATTTCTGCCTGCCCCAAAAGTATACAACAGGAAGTGCAAAAAAACTCCATCGTGTTTGAAAGATGTCTTCTTAACATAGCCAAACTTTTAGGGCAAAAATAATTCCATCCTCACATCCATGTGATTGGCACATATAAAGAACAAAAACAATTAGTGCTGGCATGGATGTGGGGCAAAGAGAACCCACATTCTCTATTGGTGTATATATCTACAGGGTCAATTTCTTTAGAAAGCAGTAAAACATGTTTTAAAAAACTAACAAATTAACCTTGCATGTGACACATAAATACCACTTCTTGACATCTACCCCTAAAGCCTCAAAATTTTATTCAGAAAATACATGTATGCTCATATGTTCACTGAAGCACAATATACAAAAGTCAATGCCTGGATAACAATAACAAAGAAGGTGAAACAGCTGATTGAATGAAGAAACTGCTAGATATAGACACAATGGAATACTATTTGTCTATAAGAAAGGATGAAGTCATTTACTTTATTTTTTAATTTTTTAAATATTTTTATCTTATCAGCATGAGGTATACAATTACAATGTTGTTCATTTTTTGGGGTTTAGGTCCCACAGTGTTCCAGCATCCCTCCCTCCACCAGTGCCCATTTCCTACCACCAATGTCCAAATTCCCTTCCCCTCCCATAACCTGCCTCTACAGCAGGATAGAATTAGTGGGCATTATGCTGAGTAAAATTAGTCAGAAGAGATGTACAAATACAGAACAATCTCTCTCATATGTGGGCAATACATAAACAAAATATGGAAACTGGAGTAGTACTACAGGATAGGGAACTTGACATTCATGTGGTCAGTGAGGTTTCAAATCCCCCAAAACCCCATAAGGTGCTCTGAGCCTGCCAGGGTTGATTTATGAGTGTAGAGCCAGGAGTAAATCATGAGCACAACCAGAGGTGGCAAAAAATAAGACAAACAAAACTAAATATAGTAAGGAGTTAATAAATCATCAAAGGCAACATAAACCTAAGAACTTGTCTATACAGCTCAGCTTAGCAAAAGCACAGAGTTGCTGGTGGGGACCCTGAAACAATAGTGGAAGGAAGCAGACACTAGATGGAAGGGTGATATTATAATATTGTTTTGTGTATGCATAAAATCTTATCATGGTATATAAAAAGCACACACACCACAATAAATTGCTCCTAATTAAATCACTAGAATGTTCTGGCAACCTTGACTGGGATTTCTTGAAGAAAAAAAATTTGCCTGCACCCTACTGCTTTTTCTTTATATATAAAAAGTGGGAAGCCACACCAACCACATATATACATGGGGTGGGTGTGGCTTTCCACTAGGTGAGTCAAGCAGAAGTTCAGTGGAGCCATGGATAAAGTATTAGAAATTAGCAGTTGCCCTACATGGTGGCTACAAATGTGAGGAAACTTCAAGGGGCTACAAATATGCTAGGGCAAGCCGGAACTACAAATTACAGGATTGCAAAACCCAGAAGTGACTGAACCTGAGAACTTTGGAGCTTCACAAACCAGTGACTCTGGTGGGTGTGGCTTCCCGGTAGCAGCATGTTCATGCGACCACAATTTAATTCTCCATAAAAAAGAAAAGGGGAGACAATCATCTACTGAGTATCTCCAGAGCCATACAAGGCAGAGATATAGAAATAGTGCTCCACTGGAACTTTGAAAAAATAAACAAGATTGACAAACCATTGGCAAGGCTTGTAAGGACAGGGAAAGAGAGAACCCAAATAAACAGAATCAGAAATAAATATGGTGACATCACAGAAGAAAGCACAGAAATCAAAAGATCACCAGAGATTACTTTGAGAGTCTGTATACCATGAAATACGAGAATCTAAAAGAAATGGATAAATTCCTTAAGTCCTATAACCTCCCACGGCTGAAAAAGAATACCTGCAATACCTGAATAAGCCTATCACCATTGAGGAAATTGAAACAGTAATTAAAAGTCTGCCCAAACACAAAAGCTCAGGTCCAGATGGATTCATTAGTGAACTCTACTAAACATTTAAGGAGGACCTACTACCAGTACTTTTCAAGCTCTTCCAGGAAATAGGAGAAACAGAAACACTACAAACAGCTTCTACGAGGCACATATTACCCAAAGCAGGGAGGGACAACCAAAAGCAGGGAGAGACAACAAAAAGAAAGAAAACTACAGACCAATATCCCTAATGAACACGGAAGCTAAGATCTTCAACAAAATACTAGCAAACAGAATCCAAAGACTCATAAAGATGATTTTACATTATGAGCAAGTAGGACTCATCCCGGGAATTCAAGGATGGGTCAATATTCTCAAGTCAATCAACATAATACATCATATCAATAAGAGAAAAAATAAAAAAACATATGATCCTATGAATAGACACAGAGAAAGCATTTGACAAGATCCAGTACCCGTTCATGATTAAAACCCTCCAGAAAATGGGAATTGAAGGGACTTTCCTCAAGATAGTTACAGCCATCTACCAAAAGCCCACAGCAAGCATCATTCTAAACGGGGAAAATTGAAAACCTTCCCGTAGTTGCCCATTCTCACCTCTTTTATTCAATATAGTACTGGAAGTACTTGCCATGGCAATCAGAGAAGACATCAAGGGCATCCAGATAGTCAAGGAAGAAGTCAAGCTATCATTATTCTCAGATGATATGCTATTATACCAAGAGAGCCATAAACTCTCTACCAAAAAACTCCTAGAAACAATATACGTATATAGTAGAGTGGCAGGATACAAAATCAGCACCCAAAAGTCTGTGGCTTTCCTATATACAAATAACGAAAGAGAAGAAAGAGGTATTAAAGAAAGGATTACATTCACAATTGTGCCACAGAAAATCAAATACTTCTGAATCAACTTAACCAAGTGTTTAAAGGACCTGTATAAATAAACCTACAAGACACTGCTCCAAGAGATAAAAGAGGATACAAGGAAATGGAAACATATTCCCTGCTCATGGATGGGGAGAAACCACATTGTCAAAATGGTAATAGTCCCTAGACCTCTGTACAGATTCAATGCAGTCCCTATAAGGATACCCATGACATTCTTCAAAGAAATTGACCAAACACTACTGAAATTTGTATGGAAGAATAAACCCCCAAGGATAGCTAAAGCAATCCTTGGGAAAAAGAAAGATGGGAGGCATCACCTTTCCCAACTTCAAACTGCACTACAAGGCAGTAGTAATTAAAACAGCATGGTATTGGAATAAAACAGACCTGGGGACCTATGGAATAGAATTGAGTATCCTGACACCTCAAACACATGATCATTTAATCTTTGATAAAGGTGCAAAGAGTCCAAAATGTAGTAAGGAAAGCCTCTTCAACAACTGGTGTTGGGAAAACTGGGCAGCGACATGTAAAAAGAATGAATTTGGACCTGTGTCTAACACAAAACTATCACTATCTATTTGCTAGAGCGGACACCAGTAATATCTGCATATGTCCTGTCTCATGCTAGTAGAGCCCAAGGGCATCTATTCGCTCCAGAAACATAAAGAGCCTCAGACCATTACATTAGGTCATGGGAATGAACTAATATGATTGTTACTGGTATTTGGCATATCAAATAAAACAGGGCAGCTTGCCAGGCTTGCCATGCAGGTGGCATGCAGTCACCTTGTAGTCACCTCTAAATATAGCATTTATAGATGAACCGCGTGGCCGCAAGTGGCCGCTAGACGAGCTGTGATAGGCTGTCACTCAGATCAAAATGGATTAAATATCTCAACATCAAACTTAAATCCATAAAGTACATTGAAGAAAATATAGGAAACACCCTCCACAATATTGAAGCTAAAGTCATCTTCAGAGGTGAAACTTCACTAACAAAGCAACTAGAAGAAAAAGATAAACATATAGGACTACATGAAACTAAAAGGCTTCTGCACCTCAAAAGAATCAGTGACTAAGATACAAAGGCAGTCCACAGAATGGGAAAGAATATTGACCCAATACACATCTGATCAGGGGTTGATATCTAGAATACATCAGGCACTGGTAGAACTTTACAAGAAGAAAACAAACAACCCCATCAAAAAATGGGGAGAAGAAATGGACAGAAACTTCAAAAAAGAAAGAAATTCAAATGGCCAAAAACATATGAAAAAATGCTCATCATCACTAATCATCAGAGAGATGCATATCAAAACAAAAATGAGATATAAATTTACACCAAAAAGACTGACACATATTCAAAAGAACAAGAACAACAAGTGCTGGCATGGATGTGGGGCAAAGGGGACACTCATTCATTGTTGGTGGGAATGCCGGCTGGTAAAGCCTTTCTGGAAAACAATATGGACATTCCTCGAAAGACTAGAAAGTGAACTCTCATTTGACCCAGCCATACCACTCCTGGGAGTATATTATTGGGAAGCCAAAAATATGCAGCTGAGAAAATATCTCTACTTTTATATTCACAGCAGCATTATTAACAATAGCCAGAATCTGGAAACAACCAGAGTGCCCAAGAACAAATGCCTGGATAAAGAAACTTTGGTACATCTACAAAATGGAATACTATGCAGCTGTTAGGAAAAATGAAATTATAAAATTTGCCTATAATGGATGGACATGGAGAAGATTATGTTGAGTGAAAGTAGCCAGAAGGGGAGAGACAGATACAGAATGACTGCATTTATTTGCATGACATAAATATATATGTACATATTTTGATACCTATATCCAAGATCAAGTGAAACATGTATCAGGAGGTCTTGTTAAACGTGTAAAATTTCACAAACGTGTGGGAGTCAGAGGCTAGGTAAGATAGAAAATGGAACTCTGTGCTAACAATTGACGAAAGTACTATCACCAACCTAGAACTGAGAATTAAATACAGGCAAAAGGATACACATGACAACCCTTTAATGTATGTTCTGTAATCCGTAGTCTGGAAGGGAAGAAAAAAAGAAATAGAGAAATGGAAATAAATAAAGAACCTTCCATGGAGGAGGCGCTGGGGAGGGAGGGGGAGGGAACCGGGGACGGGGAGATGGGCACTGGAGGAGGGATGGGTGCTGGAACACTGTATGACCAAAACCCAAATACAAACTTTTTAATTGTATATCTTTTTAATTGTATATCTCACGGTCATTTAATAAAATAATTTTTAAAAAAATAAAAAAAATAAAAAAAATAAAAAGGACAAAAAAAAGAAATAGTGCTCCAAAAGGAGCCACCTCCACACTACCACAATATCAAGAGAAAATAATGAAGATCCTAACTGTGAAGAGAGGAAATGTTGAGAATATTTGATGAACTCAAAGAAACAGTAGAACAGGTATCCAATAAAATACAGGAGGACATGAAACAACCATTGGAACAGGCAGCCAGTTAAATCAAGGGGTGAATGACAGTAGAAAACGAAAACTGCAAAGAGATATGTCGTCAATAAAAACTCAGTGGTGAAATGAAAAACACAATGGGTGCCCTCAACAATAGGATGAGAGCAACTGAAGACAGAATCAGTGAGAATGAGAATGATTTGCAAAAGCACCTGGGGAACACAACAGGGAGTCAGAGGGTAGGTAAGACAGAAAATGGAACAGTGGGCTAATAATTGTCGAGGGTACTAATGCCAACCTAGAACTGAGCATTAAATAGAGGCAAAAGGATACACATGACAACCTTTTAATGTATATTCTGTAATCCATAGTCTGGAAGGGAAGGAAAAGAGAAAGAGAGAGAGAAAGGGAAAGAAATAAAGAACCTGCCATGGGGGTGGGCTAGGGAAGGGGGAGGGAACCGGGGACATTGGTGGTGGGAGATGGGCATTGGTGGAGGGACGGGTGCTGGAACACTGTATGACCAAAACCCAAATATGAACTTTTTAATTGTATATCTTTGTAATTGTAAAAATAAAAAAATAAAAAAGATGGACCAAAAACTGTATAAGCAGTGGGCTAGAAAAGGTGAGGATGACTCCAAGAGGAACACATAAGAATCATAAGCATCTCAGAGGGACAGGGAGGCAACCCTAATGATGTAGTAACAGATACAAACATTATTGCTGAAAAGATCTCAGAGCTAAAGGATACAGTCATCCAGATATAAGAAGCCTGAAGGGAACCAACTAAAAGAAACTCTAATAAAAGGAATCCCAGACATATCCTAGAAAAGAATGACAGATGGCATAAATGGAGGCACAATACATCAAGCAGCAAAATTAAAGAAGAAAATTTCGTACAAATGAGTATCCCTTCAATTTAAAGCAGACTTATCAAAAGAAACCCTCTGAGCACTAAGGCAATGGTGGTATATAATGAAAGAACTCAATGAAATGAAGGTCTTACCTGGGAATGTATCCTGGGAAGTCAAAAACACACAGCAGAAAGACCATTTGCACTTTATTTTCATAGCAACACTATTCATAATAGCCAGAATCTGGAAATAACCAGAGTTCCCAAGAACAGATGAACAGATGATGTGATACATCTGCACAATCAAACACTACACAGCTGTTAAGGAAAACAAAGTTATGAATTTCTCCTATAAATTAATGGACATGGAGAGGATCATGTTGAGTGAAATTGGCCAGAAAATAAAGTATAGAATAATTACATTTATTTGTTTTATATATACATATATGTGTATATATATGCATATATATTTATATATATATGTATATCTTCCCGTGAATCATTGATTTGCCTCGAGCGGGCACCAGTAACATCTCCATATCTCCTTCTCATGCTAGTAGAGCCCAAGGGCGCTGCTTGCTCCAGGAACATAAAGAGCCTCAAACCATTATATTAGGTTATAGGAATGACCTAATATACTTGTTACTGGTATTTGGCATATAAAATACTACACGGGTAACTTATATAGTATAATACCGATGATTCCAGCTCATCAGGGACCCACCCTGAAGCAGTCTTTTCAAGTCCAGCCCAGGTATACCAATCCAGAGACTCACACACATGGGACAGAGCTGCTACTTGCTCTCCCTGTGTCCAGCTGATCATGAGGTGCCCTGGAGGGATGGCAGGTTCTAGCCCTGGTGAAACATGCCAGCAGAGCCTTGCAAGAATCCAGAGGAACCCCAACACCATAAGGGCTGCCATTTTCCACATCTGGACTCCCTTCTCCTGAGAGCTCCACCTAGAAGAAGAACTGATCATAGCCCGGCTCACGTGGCAGTAAAGTGGCAGCGCAGTTCATCAATAATTGCTCAAGTTTTGAGGTGACTACGAGAGTATTCCAATCGCAAGGCAGAGTCTGACAAGCTACCCATGTTGTAATTGACATGCCAAATACCAGTACCGAATATGGACCTCATTCCCATGACCTGATGGAATGGTTTGAGGCTCTTTATGTTCCTGGAGCAGGCTGATGCCTTTGGGCTATCTTGCATGTGACAGGACTTATTGAGATATTACTGATGCCCACTCAAGCAAATCGATGATATAAGGGAAGTCAGTTATATAGGGAATACCAATATCCAAGAAAAGGCAAAATATGGATTAGGAGTGATTGTCAGTAGGTAAAATCAACTGAAATTGTATGGGAGTCAGAAGTTAGGAAAGACAGAGAAGGGAGAGTGTTAGCTTATAATCATTGAAAATAATAATATCATCCTAGAATTGAGCATTGAATATAGGCAAAGGGATAAACATTACAACCTCTATTGTATGTACTTCAAGCCACAATGTGTAAGAGAAGGAAGAGAGAGAGAGAAAATGATAAAGAGCCTGCCATAGAGTTAGCTATGTGAGAGGGGGAGGAATTGGGGATATTGTGCTGAGAAATGGGCACAGGTGGAGGGGATGGGTGCTGGCACAATGTCTGACTGAGAAACAAACATGAATATCTTTGCAATTGTATATCTCATGGTGGTATAATAAAATATTACAAAAAAATAAATAAAATGTAAAGTATACCAGAAAAAATATTAAGGCCTCACCGGCCTCACCAAGGATTATTTACCTGCATCTAGATTTGAAGGAATAATACACAACTTCATGGATAAACAGCAGCTCAAAAAATTCATAGACTCAAAAACAACTTTGAAAGAAGGACTGGAAGGAGCTACTGAAAGACAAGACAAACCCCCAAAGCACAAGAAAACTACACAGAAAGATGGCCCAAAATCCCATAACAATAATCTCTCTGAATGTAAGTGGTTTAAACATACCAGTTAAGAGACACAGAGTAGCAAAATAGATAAATATCTGAACCTAACATACTGCAGCCTTCAGGAACACATTTTTATTGTCAGAACAAACACAGATTCAAAGTTAAAGGCTGGAAAATCATTCTTCATGGAAACAATGTCTCCAAAAATGCTGAGGTGCCATACATGTATCATGATACATAGATTTCAGGCTAAAAAAGATAGAAGGGACAAAAGAAGGTATCACTGTCACTGTCTTCCCATTGTTCATCGATTTGCTCAGTGGGCACTAGTAACATCTCCATTAGTCTTGTCACAAGCAAGTGCAACCCAAGGGCATCTACTTGCTACAGGGACAGGAGGAACCCGAAACCATTCTTCCGGTTATGGAACTGAGGTCCATAATAGTTACTAGTCTTTGGCATAAAAAGTAAATAAAACAAGGTAGCTTGCCAGGCTTTACCGTGTAGGTGGTATAGTCTCAGTAGAAGGCTCTCAACCTGAGCATTTACTGATGAAACTTAAAGGGGAAGATTAGGTTTTCTCTTGGATGGAGCTCTGAGGAACTATGGAGTCTGGATGTTGAGAATGAATAACTGCATGATGTGTGGTTTGTTCTGGCTTCTTGCCAGGCTTACTGGTATCAGTTAAAACATGTCATTACAAAGAAGGTAATTTCTTAATAATCAAGGAATATATAAATCAGGGAAGCAATTAACTTCCTAAATATATACACACAAGATGAAGGATCAGTGATATTTAGAACAACTGGTAATAGACTTCAAGGCAGACACTGATAGCAACAAAATGTAGTTGGAGACTTCAACCCTGCTTTGTAACTTCTGGATATATCAGTGAGACAACAACTCATGAAGAAAACACAGAAGGAAGAAATTAAAACGACAGAATAGATATACACAGGGTCTTCTATCCCCAAAGGACCCATATGCATTTTTATCCAATGCACTTGTAACATTCTCCAAGATAGATCACATGGTGGGTCACAAAAAACACCTAAATAAAAATCAAGAAATAGAGATCATGTCAACTATTTTTTTCAGACCATCACTTGAATACTGTTATTCATCGATTTGCTCAAGCGGGCGCCAGTAACATCTCCACTAGACCCTATCACGTTCCAATGTAGCCCAATGGTATCTGGTTGATTCAGGAATATGAAAAGCCTGAAAACGTTCCTTCAGGGTCTTGACAAGTAAGTCCATCTTGTAGGTGGGCAGCCACGTGATCTTTTGATGTGCCGTGGGATCGAGTCGGTACCGGCTCTAGTTCAGCGGTCGTCTCCAAATCACATTACATATTTCCTTCCCTTTCTCTCTCTTTCTCTTTTCCTTCCCCTCCATACTATGGATTACAGAACATACATTAAAGGGTTGTCATGTGTATCAGAACATGCCATGGAGGAGGCCTGGGGAGGTGGGGAGAGAACCGGGGATGTTGGTGGTGGGAGATGGGCACTGGTGGAGGATGGGTGCTGGAACACTGTATGACCAAAACCCAAATATGAACTTTTTAATTGTATATTTTTGTAATTGTGAGAATAAAAAAATTTAAAAAGACAAATCGCATTGCATGTGCAGCCCATCTGATTTTCAATGCCTTGGCAAACGATACAGCATCCCTGATTCTGGAATAGTGACGGAGGTCTAAACTCCGAATTCCTTCTCTCACTTGAGTGAGGCGTGATATTCCAAGCATAGCCTTTTCAATTCCTATCTGGGAGACCTGAATATCATTCTCATCCTGCTTTCGTAGGACCGAGATCTCAGAGGCATATGTTAATGCAGGCAGAATGATGGAGTTAAAGAGATGTGCCCGGATCCAGAGGTTCTTTGTCCTTTTAGCTATTTCTTCGATGCCTTTGAAGGCATTCCATGCCACTCTCTTCCTCCTGCGCACTTCAGGTTTTAGGTCATTCATCATTTTGACTTCTCAACCTAGGTACACTTAACTACTGCATTCAGAGATGTCTTCTCCATTGAGAAACGAATGGGGCCTCTGGGACTAGTGAATATTTCATAAACATAGTTTCCTTTAGATTCAGCTGTAGACTTATCTTTCCACATTCTCGGTCAAAGTCAGCCAGAATTTGTGCCCTATGGCTAATGTTTGGTATTATTAGAACGATGTCATTCAGCAAAGAGGATGTGGTGTAGTTCCGGACCATCTGTCTTCACTCCCATTCCTTCCCATTCTAATTATCGCATGATGTTTTCGACAGTGGCGCTGGAGAGTTTTGGTGAAATGGTATCACTCTGTCAAACACTTCTTTTGACATCAATTATTACTTCTTTGTAGAATGGTGAGATGCTGGTGGTGAATCCGTAATACAGCTCTCGATGGATCTTGATGTATTGGGTTTGAACACCCTGTTTGGCTAGGGCTTCGATGAACACTTCTGTCTCCACAGAATCAAAGGCTTTCTTTTAATCAATGAATATGAGACAGAGCAGCATCTTGTACTCCCTACAAACCTCAATGAGCTTGGTTACCATGTGGATATGGTCAATTGTGCTGAAGCGTTTCCGGAAGCCAGCTTGCTCACATGGTTGTTCTTCATCTAATGTTCTGCCAATCCTGTTCAGGATAACTCGTGTAAACAGCTTGTAGCTGACGGATAACAGGCAGATAGGGCGATAGTTGCCAAAGTCATGAATGTCTCCCTTCTTGAACAGTAGAACTGTCCTGCTGGTTTTCCACTGGGAGGGCAACTTGCATTCAGACAGGTAGCGTTTGAAAAGCCGGAAATAGTGTATTGATGAGTACCGACTGCAGATTCTTCAACTGTTCGAGTCTGACTTTGTCTGAGCCTGGTGCTGTTCCCTTCTTTACTGACGAAATGGCATGTCGGATTTCAGAAGGGAGAACGTTTGATATGACATATCCATCCTGTGGAATTTGGTATGTGGGCTGTTGGACATGGCTATCAAAGAAGTCTGTGTAGAAGTCATGGAAAATCTTCTCCATTGCCTTTCTGGAAGATGTGATAGATACATCAGGGTGTTGGAGGGCAGTCATCTTGGTCTTATAGTTGGCGAAGGACAGGTGGGAGGTCGCGAATGCTTTTCCCGGATTCTGCTGAATCTTCCAGTATTTCTGTTCTTCTGTCTTTGAGATCTTCTTTTATCACTTCTCTGCACCATTTTGCAATCTTGGATGTTAGCATTTGGTCACCTGAGGCTCGCACCTTGCCACGTTGGCGAATGAGCTCCAGATATTTTGAAGACAGGCGTTTTTTTGTGTGTCTCTCTCTGGCATTCTTCACACAATCATGTAGGTGCTGAACCAGTTGGTTGTATTCTTCACCGATGTCGTCAATGATGGTATCTTCCCATGTTGCTGCTATGGTGCCGAAGAGTTCCCAGTTTGTAGTCTCTCTGGGAGTTCTCTTCTTAAACTTTGCAGCTTTTTCTCCCGTTGCGTGAAGTAGAATTTTTGCATGAAGGAGACGGTGGTCTGATCCTGTTTGGAATTTTGGGGATGGCAGCAACATCTATCAGACAAAACTGTAGAATGAAGATGATGTGGTCAATTTCTTGATGTGTTAATTTCATTCAATTTCATTTCAGACCATGATGCACTGAAATAGAATTTAATCATACATGGAAATGGAGAGTCAGACCTAGCACCTGAAAGCTGAACAACTCACTCATGAACAAACAATGGGTCATAGAGGAAATCAAAGAGGAAATCCAAAGATTTTTTGGCAAATAAATGAGAATAAATATATGAAGATCAGAACTTGTGGGACATATCTAAAGCAGTGTTAAGAGGAAATTATATAGCTCTGAAAGTGATCATCAGGAAGGAAGAAAGGCCCACATAAATAAACTGACTCCACAGCTTAAATCTTAGGAAATGTCCAACAAAAGGAGTCCCTTCCAGGCATGAAGAAAAGAAATAACAAATTTAGGACAGAAGTCAACGAGCTGGAATCCCCAAATAATCCCAAAGTCAATGAAACCAAGAGCTAGTTCTGTGAAAAAATAAACAATTGATAACCCACTTGCAAAACTCATGGAGAGAGAGAACACTAATCTATGGAATCAGAAATTTAAAGGAGGCATCACAACATAAATTACAGAAATTCCAAAGATTATCAGAGATTAATTTGACAGTCTGTATGCCATGAAACAAGAGAACCTAGAGGATATGGGCAAATTCCTGGATTCCTATAGCCTCCCAAGGCTTTTCAAAGAAGACTTGGAATACCCACACAAACCTATAAATATAGAAAAAAATTGTTTTTTTTAAATATTTTATTACACCACCATGTGATATACAATTACAAAGATGTTCATGTTTGGGTTTCAGTCATACAGTCTTCCAGCACCCATCCCACCACCAGTGCCCATCTCCCACCACCAATGTCCCCACTTCCCCCCTCCCCCAGCCTGCCTCTATGGCAAGTTCTTTATCTCTTCTCTCTCTCTTTCTCTCTTCTCTTACACATTGTGGATTGCAATACATACATTTAGAGATTATCATGTATATATTTTCTCCTATATTCAATGCTCAGTTCTAGGATGGCATTATCACTTTTGACAAATATTAGCACACTGTTCCCTTCTCTGTCTCACCTAACCTCTGATTCCCACATGTCCGTGGTAGTTTCCACCTTTTTTTTAATTGAAAGATGCTCATGTAGAGTCCCGGTTCCACAGGGTTCCAACAAGCACCCTCCACCCAAACCCATCTCCCATCACCACTGTCCCATCTCCCTCCCCCTCCGCACCCCAACCACCCAGCGGCTCTGCATGTCATCTCCTTCCTCTCTATATCTCCCTCCCAACAAACTTTCCTGCTCTTCGTGGAATGCAGTGCACCAAAAGACATCACTGATTCACCACCCTAGTGGCCCTCGCGGCCTCGCTACCTGGGCTCGAACTGGTTTTGCTCTGTTCCTCTGGTCGTGAGGCAGTTTCCCAGCTTCCGGACAACGAAAATGGTGGCCAGTGTGATGGACAAGTCTCATCCGGCTGCTTCCGGGACCCCCCCGGAGGGGCGACGGGCCCCCCCCCCCAAAGCCCATCTGCCCTCCTCAGGGTTCCATGGTCAGCTAAGGCCCGGCACGAGCCAAGTTCCAGCCTCCCCAGCCATCTGCAAGACCCTGGATGCTGGCCCATGGGCAGCTCCTGGGCAGGGGCCACCAGGCTCGACAAAATGGAGGGGGGAGGAGGCGACCACGCCTCCATCTGAGGACTTCCCAGTGATTCCCGCCTCTTGGAGCCGCCTACCTGGGCTCGAACTGGTTTTGCTCTGTTCCTCTGGTCGTGAGGCAGTTTCCCAGCGTCAGACAACGAAAATGGTGGCTAGTGTGATGGACGAGTCTCATCTGGCTGCTTCCGGGACCCCCCCGGAGGCGACGGGCCCCTCCCAAAGCCCATCTGCCCTCCTCGGGGTTCCCATGGTCAGCTAAAGCCCTGCGCAAGCCGAGCTCCAGCCTCCCCAGCCGTCTGCAAGACTCTGGATCAAATATAGAAAAAATTTGAAATCACAATCAAAATTCTTCTCAAACACAAAAGCATAGGTTCAGAAGAATTCACCAGTGAATTCTAACCAAACTTTGAAGGAGAATCTACTGCCAGTTCTTTTGCAAGACGTTCCAACAAAATAAGAAACAAAAAACTCCCAGTTTCAGGAAGCACATATAACCCTGTTACCTAAAGCTTACAGAAACACCAGAAAAAAAATTTCAGACCAATATACCTGATGACATAAATGTTAAGATCTTCAAAAAATACTAGCAAGCGGAACACAGACTATCATTAAAAATTCTGAGATATGACTAAGTAGGATTCATCCTGGGGATACAAAGATGGTTCTACATTCACAAGTCAATTAATATAATACATTATCAGGAACCGCTGGGGTCCCCAACAGCATCAGGACAGTTCTCTTCTACCTCCAAGGCCGCTGGGGAATGGATGAAAATTCACAAGTCTGGTGCAGTTCCAAAAAAGGCTTTTAATAGTGCAAAAGCTCTACCACCACAATCCAATATAATAAATAACTCTAGCTCTGGTCAGAACTTAGACCATAGCGAGATAGCAAGTCTCCCACCAAAGAAAATTCCACCAGAGAGAGTCCCACCAAAGAGGAGCCCATCAGAGAGGAGTCCTACCAAAGAGAGAGAGTTCTACCAGAAAGTAGTCCCACCAAAGAGAGGAGTCCTACCAAAGAGTAGTCCTACAAAAGAGGGTCCTACCATAAAGGAGTCCCACCATAGAGACCTACAAGAAAGAGTCCCACCAAAGAGGAGAGGAGTACCTCAAATCAGTCCCCTTATATACACAAAAGTAATGCTCACTTCAAGAATGGTTCTGTCAACAAAGAACCCTAAACAGTTTCTAGATAGTAGAACAGTGTAAAAGGGTGGTGCCATACCCTACTTCAGGTCTAAATAAAAGATTATGCCAAAGACTAATCACTTATTTCAAGATTATTTCTTATGTGAAACACTGGAGAGAGGAAAAGGGGCTGGTATAAAGTAATTCATCTTAATTTTGTGGACTTCATTTAATCTAGGTGGGCCTTCTTTTTTTATTATCTGCACCTAGGTGATTCTGAGTATCTTTTTCTCTGTATACTGAAAGGGTCATGCTCCCCCTGCTTGAAGGCAAACTAGTATGATCCTTCCTATAATCTTGAATGATAGTCTCAATGTAGACAGGATGGTAGTCTCCAGGTAAATTCTATCTGTTTCACGCTAGGTCCAGTGGGTCTAAAGAGGAGCTGTGCTCAATCTATATAACTTAGAAGTCTTAGTAGATGTATAATAATAAGTCAGAAGTTACTAATTCAGAGTCAAGGTGACTTCTGTAACTGTCACACCCTCCATCAGTGTTTACATAGGAGACTGATCTTATTAATATGAACCCTGGCTTAAAACATGTAAATAAATTAAGATGTGAGTGGATAAAACAGCAAAGCTCCCAAGCTAGCTAGGCATGTCATCCAACAATACATCATAAATAAGTGAAAAAATGAAAAACATATGAGCATATCAATAGATGCAGAGAAACCATTTGATAAATACAATACCTGTACATGATACAAACACTCCATAAAAAGGACTTTTATGTAACTTTCCCTCAATATAATCAAATATATCCTATCACAAGAATTATTCTCAGTGGGGAAAAAACTAAAAGCTTTTCTGCTAAGATTGGGGACAAGACAAGGTCACCCACTCTGAGAACATCTATTCAATATTGTACCAAAAGTACTTGCTGTAGCAATCAGAGAAAAAAGAGATATTAAAGGCATCAAGATTTGAAAAGAAGATGTCAAGCTACCAGTATTTGCAGATGGCATGCTATACATAGAGGACCCTAAACTCTCTACCAAAAAGTCCCTAGAAGCAATATACCTGTATAGCAGAGTGGAAGGTTACAAAATCAATACCCAAAAGTCCATGGCCTTACTTTATGCAAATAATGAAATAGAGGAAAATGATATTTAAAAAAATCCCATTCACAATTGTGTCATAGGAGCTCAAGCACCTAGGAATCACCTTACCTATGAATGTAAAAGACCTATACTAAGAAAACTACACAATGGTACTTCAAGAAATAAAAGAGGACATGAGGAAATTAAAGGTATTCCCTACTCATGGATTGGGAGAATTAATATTGTCAAAATGGTAATATTCCCTAAAGCAATAAGTAGTTTTAATGCAGTCCCTATAAGGATATTCATGACATTTTTCAAAGAAATTATTCAAATGCTGAAGAAGTTAGTGTGGAAAAATAAACCCCCAAAATAGCTAAAACAATTCTTGGGAAAAATAAGATTGGACACTTCACCTTCCCCAACTTAAAACTCTACTACTGTATCACTGTATCACTGTCTTCCCGTTATTCATCGATTTGCTCGAGCGGGCCCCAGTAACATTTCCATATGTCCTGTCTCATGCTAGTAGAGCCCAAGAGCATCTGCTTGCTCCAGGAACATAAAGAGCCACAATCCATTCGGAATGAGGTCTATAATTGTTACTGGTATTTGCCCATATCAAATACAACACGGGTAGCTTGCCAGGCTCTGCCTTGCAGGTAGCATACTCTTGCAGTCATCTCTAAGTCCAGCATTTAATGATGAACCAATCGGCCGCTTGCGACGCCAGCCGGACTGTGATAGGCTGGTCTGCTGGGTGGAATTCTGATGAGAGAGATGTCCGGATGTGGAAAATGGAGGCCCCTCATGGAGTGGGGGTCGTCTGGCTTGTTGCAAGGCTGTACTACAAAGCAGTATAATTAAAACTGCATGGTGGGGGAGCCGCTGGGGTCCCGACAGTAACAGGACAGAAGTTCTCTTCTACTTTCTAGGGCTCCAGGGGAACAGATGAAAACTCACTAGTCAAGCGCAGTTCCAAAAAAAACTTTTTTAATCATGAAAAAGCTCTACCACATAGCCCAATATAATGAAAGAACTCTAGCTCTTGTCAGAACTTAGACCATACAAAACAGCCCAAGTCTCCCACCAAAGAGAGAGGATATCACGAGGAGAAGTCTTGCACCCAAAGAAGGAAAAGAGAGGTTAGTGCCTCAAGTCAGTCCTCATATATATATATATATATATATATATATATATATATATATATATATATATATAT